>SZWC01005249.1:53210-68742 GCA_023375785.1 Penium margaritaceum
ATCCTCCAGCTTGCCTTGTCCGTGGCAATTGTTGAGATTCATCCAACGTAGGTGAGAACATCGAGGTGGTCACTCCTCTCTTCCACTTTCCAACGTAGTTGTTTACACTCCCAAGCGTGAACACAACACTTGCAGTACTAAACCAGTAGTTAGCTAGACTGTACAATGGAAAGTTCCCTTTAGGAACTTTTGTGGCAGGTGAGAGACAAATCTACAACTGCTTGTGGAAACCTGTAAATCAGGTTTTGACTAGCAGACGCAAAATTCCACTGAAGTCATTGCTTCAATCCAACACTCCCCGTTCATAAATGTGCTAGTCATAGTGTGCACACATCTACTGCTGCTGCTGTTGAGAATGAGCTAGCTCCTCTCAAATTTGTGCATTATGTGCTACTAACACTATATGTGACTATTACAACAAGTGTGTGTGTGACAATTGAGATACATATGTGAGGTGCTCTTGCTGTCAATGAAGCTCTTAGGCTCCAAGCTTTTGCCTCAATACCTCATGTTCCCACTCTACAGCTTGACGCACCAATGCTTCCTGTTGCGCCATCCACTATGCTTCCTCGGCCAAATGTTGTTCTTCTGTTGCATGCCTTTTATCTGTTTTATATCTGTGACATGGAATCCCTGCTCTTGACCCATGTGTAAACCATGCATAACTGACTGATTGTCAACGGGAAGGGGAGCCTCCCTTGATTGAAGAGGGGAGGTAGACCTCCCCCTTGATTTTCAGGTTCCATGCCACCCATTGGAACCTGTATGGTTTTGCAATGTGCAAGTTGAACTGCAAAGCAAATGCAACAAAAAAAACTGTTACCGCTCACTTATACAGAGATAACGGAGAGTGTCTCCACCTTTGGTTATACCTACAATGCTTCTACTAATATGCTACGTGAAAGCACAACCTTGCTTTGATACCATGTTAGATGTTTTCAAGCCCACAGAAAAGGTTGAGTAGGCCTTACTGACGTGATAAGACCATGATGTGCTTGGCTAGACATGTACATTCTGTGAAAAACAAAGAGAGAAATCTTGATTAATTTCTTGTGGGAATTTGATTGGTTTATGCAAATAAAAAAGCACATGTTGATTTTAACTATACACTGGCTTCACAGCACCATATGTGCAGCACAAAGATCCGACTTTGTTCCTAGCCTAGGTTGTGCGCAACGTCTTGCCAGGCTTCTAGCCCTGGACAAGAGTCTTGGCGTTTCTTGTAGGAAGACAAGCCTTCAAGAAGTCAGGGAGCATCCTAGCCAAGCTGGCAATGTTGCCAGGCTCAGTGGGTTGACAGAGGAGAGCTCCAGCAGGATCTGGAACTCGGTTTAAAATCAGAAGGCCAACATTACTGATGGTAGCTGACACTAAGATGCTCCAGGATGGTGAGATAGGATGTGATGTCTACAAGCCCCTTCTTTTATACTACTGCTCTTGGTTGAGACTAGTCCCCTCTACTTTCTTGTAGGTAGCAGTCTCAACTATACCACTTGCTGATGTAATAAAGCGTCAACCAGCATTGGACAATGCATTGATGATGCAGATGTTCATCGACAAGGTGGTGTACCGACTCATACGACCTTTGTACTGCCTGTACAATGCCATGCCCATATCTCGTAGGGTTGCATCCTCCAACTTGCCTTGTCTGAAGTAGTTGTTGAGAGTCATCCAATGTAGGTGAGAAAACGGGGGTGGTTACTCCTCCCTTCAATTTTCTAGCGTAGTTGTTTATTCTCCCAAATGTAAACAAAACACTTGGGGTACTAAACCAGTAGTTAGCTAGCCTGTACAGTGGAAACTTCCATAAGGAATTTCTCCGGTAAGTCACCAAAAAAATTGCAATTGCTTATGGTAACCTCTGAATCAGGATGTGACTACACCCAGTAGAAGCACATATCCACTTTAGTTCTAGATTCACTCTAACATTGTCATTAAGTTCCTAAAAAAAATCATCAATCCGCAAGAACTGGCTTTTCCATTGATGGTTTTCTCTCGCCCTCCGCCATTTCCCTTAACAAAAATTGTTGCTCTTCAACAATTCTTAACATAAGAAACCAAAAACCTCTTGCACATAGAGAGAATTTCTTCCACTGAATGAAAAACCCTTGGTTTTTGAGTCTCCTTTTCTTTCTCTAAAGAGCCTGATAACATTTTTCTTGAAAAACCTACGTTGCATTTGGAATGTCCAAGATTAAACACACAAACCCAAAAAACATCCCTCAGAAGGTGGCTTTCACCCTCGAGTTTGTTGGAACCATTACTTGGGTTTTACCAACTAACAGTTCTAATGCCCGGTCTCACCCACTAGGTTTTTTGAAAGATTTCTTGGGTGTGAGAAGAGTGATTATATGAATAGAAGATAAAATGTATGTGCTTTTTCATGAATTGTATATTCTGACATCCGTAAAGACCCATTGAACAGAGATATCTTGGTATCAATTTCTCACATCGTTTTCCTCAACTTGACCAGTCATAAGATGTGGAAAATAAACAAACAAATTAGTCAATTTGATGACCACTGGTCACACATGCACGAAAGGCAACATATCGTACCGACAACAAGGCCATCGATGCATACCCCATCTAGTGTAGTTATTTGCATTCTTACATAATCAAGCCATATGACGAGGCTCGCTACAAGTCCGTGTAAGCATTGCGGAATCCGCCAAAAGGATTGCAAAGACAAGAGAGTAAAAAATCCTTTGGCTGGATGGGTTCACGTTGTGACAATGCTCACCTTATTTGTGAGCTTCCCAACATCTAGGCAACATCCGAAGTATGGAAAAGCCTAGAACTGTTTTTTGGGGCTGTTATTTGGAAACTTATATACGGCACTACAAAAACATGAACACATTAATTTCTTTTTTCAACGTCCATGACTCAGTTTCGTTTTAAGTTCATGCATTGGAAATTCCCAATGATTATCATGCAAAATTTTGTGTAAACGTTTTGATAGTTTTGTAGTTTACATCCTAGTAAAGCATTGTGAAGAGTGTTGATGAAACTCTGAATGCAAGAAGCTTCAAAACAATAGATTCCAATATAGTGTTGCCGTGGTTTCAACCTTTTCAACATAACACTAAAAACCCATTGACCAAGAATGAAATATGTAAACTCAATCATGAACATTAGCATTGGTGCATCGTTTTAAGAAAAAACAAATCACAACAGGTTACCCTACAATTCCTCACATACAATGCCTTTGCAAAAATTTGCCATTGCTTGACCTTTGTGTCAATTCATCATTTCATCATATGAACAAAACAGAATTTCCAATATCAGCTAAAGTCATATGTGACGAGACCACCATCAAATCATCATTGCAAAAAAATCCAGGGTGGATGCTCATGTAGTTTGTATAACTCCCGGTCATCCACAAGAGACATTCATCAAACTGTTGAGTTTCAATCTCTTTATTTTCCTTTACTTAAAGCCATTTGATAGTTCTATCCTCTCGTTGAAAATGAATCTGTTTTTTACAAGGCAGGGTTTGGTGCCCGCTCTTTGTAAGATTTCATGTTCCTCCCTCTTTCATTGTGGTGTGACTTTAACAATGTTGGAGAAGAGAAAAGCATTCACCTCCAAGACATTGACTACATAGGAACTGCTCACATAATGAAATTTTCTGTGACATGTTTTGCACGCTTCTTCAGAGTTAGAATCCATTCGTTTTTTCCCACATGGCTTCGAAAAAATAGGTGTGTTTGTTTCATGTCCAAAACATAGTTTTTTTAAGACAATAATCATGCAATAATGGAAATATTTTTTGGGGCACACATTCTTCCTAAAATTGTGATCCTTCTCAGATAGAGAAGTTATTGAACACAGACATGTTTAATATGGTTTTGAATCCTTTATAACACTCAATTAAGGTTAGCAAAAACTTCCATGTAGATTATGTAGCAAAATGAATTTTACACCCCAGTAACTCTCTCTCCCCAACAAACATAAGAAACTTTTTGTCCTTAGTCCATGCACACAAGAGAAGTTGGTGCAATACAGATAAAGCTTTCATCCTCCAAACCATTCAATGTGTATAACGATTTGATGCAACTTCTGCTCATACAACTACCACCAATGTCATGAGACATTTGTGGTGGTTGAGTTACATGACATCTGTGGTGCTAGGTTGCGGTTTTTGTTGGACGCTCACATGGCCCTTCAACATCTAGCAAACTGGTAACTTAGTTTAGCGCATCTTCTTTCCTTTTGAATTGTATGATTTCCTTCCTTCGCTTCCTTCAAAGAATAGGGGGAAAAGTTCCAAATTCTGAATTGTAAGAAGTTATAGATGAAAATGTTTTCCAGATTACCTAGATTCACTGGGGAAATGATCTGGATTAACCTTGAATGCATGTTGTAAACAACATGAGCATTTGTTTTTGGCAATTGAGATCACCGTCTCCTTTCGTCAGTGACTAAAATCAAGCTTGAAACATTTCCTATGTTTATCAAGTTCTACCTTGACCTATGAAGACAGTGGATTGTGCTGTTGCACATGATAAATGACTGGTCACAAGTGGTTATGGGTGACTGGGGTGAAAATTTCATCCACTCTCATTTTTCTTTTACCCGTTGCCTCCATAGATGGATTTTGGAGAAAGGGAAACAGAAAGTGATGGAATAAATCTGAGTACGAATCATAACAGCAGCAAAATTCATGGGCCATTCATGGATTGTGGCAAACAAAAAACAATAAAAAGTGGGTGGAAATGCACAATCTCATCCACTTTGGGAAACAAAAATACTTGGAACACAAAATTCTGCTGTTAGAAATGGAATGGGTGTGATGCTGGATCCTAACCACCCACCCATTCCTAGTTGTGACCAATAAGTTTGTTCATGCTGATTTCCAAAATGCTGCACCCGGACATTCAAGCATTCACTTTTTTTTTCCACATTCCTAGGTTGAACAGAATTATTTTCTGTTCAACCTAGGAATGCGGGAAAAAATGTGTGGAAAAGAATATGATTACGTTTTGACAGCATCCAAATAACCAATTGAATATGGTCATGAAGGACCATATTCAATTGGTCAGTAGGATATTTGTTGATTTCTTCTCGTAAATTAGTTTTTTGTCGTGAAATGATTGGTTGTGGTTCGGCTTCATTTTCCATGTTTCCATAACTCCTCACCCTTTTCTGAATGTTTCCATGAGTTATGCCGTCAGTTGATATTCCTACCATACTAGGCATAGTTAAATGCGAGGTGGCACCTTTCAAATATGATCATGACAGCAGCTCAAGATGTAGTTATTCATGAAATTGGAGGGCCAGCTGGCCCTTCCACTTAGCAATATTGAGGGGTGACTGACAACCACTCCTCGCCTTAGCAAGGGCTGGCCAGCGGTGATCCCCTCGCTGGTTGGCGGTCAGCTAGCAATCGGCCGCCTGGATGGCCAACAGTTGGCTAGATGACCAGCCGGCCATCGGTGGGCCAAGGGCCAGCAGCCAATCAATCTGTTCGCTTGATCCACAACCAGAAAGCTGTAAGGCCTCAAAAACCAAGGCCAGTGGTCTTGAACCCCCGTTTTTACCCTTCCCTCCTTGCCTCACAAGGTGAACATGACAANGAACCTTGATTGTGATCACGAGCTCCACCATTGGGTCACTAGCTCGGTAACATGCGGCTGCAATGATCTTGACGAGTCATTGCATGGACTGACCCAGACATGGGTGTAGTAGTGGAAGGAGCGCGTTACAGCTCTTGATGCTAGTGTTAGTGGTAGCAAATACTTTCTTTCCTATGAAATGAGAGCCGGTCATGAACAAATCCTTCTTCCTGGGTGTGGCGATTGTTTGAAAGAGGGTGAAGCTGCCCGAATAGATAGATTACATGTAGCATGTTCTATTTATCCATCAGGCTCCACTCATCCAGTGGATCCACCTTGCCGCTACGTAACTTAAGGACAAGCTCTTTAAATACATGGTTAGTAACCACACCTAGAGTGGCAGCCCATGTCGTGGGATGCTTTCTGCACTGTCATACAGAATAGCTCAACCCAATGTGTGGAGGCGAAATGAGCCTTACACAAGCTCAAGGACTTTGTTAGCTCGCTTGAGTCCTTGAGAACATTGAACGCAAGTATGGAGGAATTTTAAAGCTTCATCAAGAGCGATGGCACCCCAAGCTTCAATTAACCAGATGCCTTTTTTCTTGATGAATTAATGATGGCCTTGGAAAGAAAAAACTAAGGAAAGGGACCCTCATGATGGAAATGGGCCAGGTTGGGACAAGCTGGAGGGTGCTACATGACTACATGACTAAAGTGTATCTGGCAAACTAGATTCACAGCTGAGCATGCATTTGTAGTAAGGCCACAACATGTGCATGGACGCTACAAGGGATGGAGGGAATACCAACTACCAATGTGTGAATAAGGGAAAGATGCGTACAAACCACAAGTGCAACTAAAACAATGATGAGCAATAGCACTTGAGCTTGGCAACACAGCCTTGCGTGAGGGACTTTGCCACGACTGTATGCAGCCTGACTTGTTGTTGCTACTTGAGGGCTAGGGCCCTGAGGCTACAGGTTGTTGAAAAGAGGCCAGGGAATTTGAAGTAGCTACAACACCTCATGGGAATGGTATAACATGGGGACATGGACAGGGCCGTGTATAGGGTCGTGGCCACAGTAATGGGCTCGGTTGTGGAAATGGACAAGATTACAATGTGAGTTCTTCCCAACCTAGGGTGAAGTTAATGGGGACCAAAATGGGACAAATGCATTACGTGTGTAGATTCATTTATTCAAGAGGACGTAACATAACTTAGATTTTTGACAAGTTAAAATTCCTTCATTATTTCTCCTCACTCAGAAAATGACACTTGCACTTGATCATCATCATTTTCCACTTAACCTTACATCTCAAGAGGAGATGCTCAATCATGCTTGCATATTGGTGGCAACACCAACCACAGAGGAAGCATTGTGTGACGTAGTGATTAAAGTAAATTCCATCAAGGCAATGAGCACAATCATATTTGCAATACCTTTGGTCAACGAATGTGACCCAACCAAAAAAAAGGAATGGGAGCTGTTTGTTAAANTTCTTCCCAACCTTGGGTGAAGTTAATGGGGACCGAAATGGGACAAATGCATTACGTGTGTGGATTCATTTATTCAAGAGGACCTAACATAACTTAGATTTTTGACAAGTTAAAATTCCTTCATTATTCCTCCTCACTCAGAAAATGACACTTGCACTTGATCATCATCATTTTCCACTTAACCTTACATCTCAAGAGGAGATGCTCAATCATGCTTGCATATTGGTGGCAACACCAACCACACAGGAAGCATTGTGTGACGTAGTAATTGAAGTGAATTCCATCAAGGCAATGAGTACAATCATATTTGCAATACCTTTGGTCAACGAATGTGACCCAACCAAAAAAAAGGAATGGGAGCTGTTTGTTAAATTCACACCCAGCCACAAGATGTGGACCAGAGTGGGTGAAACATAAGAGTTACAAATTCCATGTTTTTTTTTGTGTTTACCGCAAACTTGACTTGTCATCATTGATCCTTTTCACTGGAAGAGTATATGCAGCATGACAATGCATGTTAAAGGAAACCTACCTAGTGCTCCAGTGAATACTCTGGCGTTATGACTTTGCCTTGATGCCAAGTACAAAATCATAAGTGACCCACACGAGCTTGACCAAGATTCATTTCAAGGAATGCATTCATCATCATTGTTATTACTTCTTGGATCAGCTCAGAAGAATAGAGGATTCGGTGAACAAGGACACACCTAAAGGGATCAACTACTTTCCGGACATTTTCTCAGGTGGATTCCAAGGCCCACCGGCTTGGCTTCAACGAGAACGGCACATAGGCAACATAGTTTAGATGGAGCCAAAAGGAAGTTCTCCATTTTGACCCATGTATCATCTTCGTCAATAGAAAGGTGAGGGGAAGGACTCTAAGTAAGATAAGACCTTGCCAATGGGTGGATCTAGCCAAGCAATTTGTCATATGTTGCGCTTATCGTTTTTTTGAAGAAAATAGATGGAGTTTTACTCAAGTGTGTAGACTATCCAGTGTTAATAAAGGCTGATATTGCAGATTTGATTTTCCTCCCCGGATATTGAGAACTTTTTTAATCAAATTCAAGGAGTAAAGGTCTTTCTGTCCTTAGAATTTTCTTAGGTGTACCATCAAATCCGCATCTTAGAAGATGAAGTGGAAAAACCATCAGTTAGGACACACATGGGAAACTTTCAATGTTGTATTTTCTCTATAGGCTAACAAATGTCATGGTTACCCTCAAAGGGGAAATGAGCTGAGTGTTTGCCAAGCAACTTGGTCAGTTTTTCTTGGTTCATCCCTGTAAAATTCTGGATTACTCCGATTCAATGGAAGAGCACATATAATGTTTTTACATATCTTTGCAATCCTTTAAGAGCAAACATTCCATGCGAAGGTGAGCCGGTGCAAGTTTGCACAAAAAGAGCTCAAAGACCGTTGACACATACTCAACAATGGTATTCATGTCAATCCAAGAAAGGTCAAAGCTGTATTGGATTGGTCATGTCCAGAATAATGTAGCATAGACTAGGTCTTTCCTTGGCCTTGCAAACAAATTCTGATGGTTTATGCAAGGATATTTTACCTTGATAGCTTCGCTAACCAGGCTCAAACAGAAAGAAGTGCACTTGGAATGGAGATCTGGCTGTAAGAATGCTTTACTTAAAGTTAGAGAACTTCAGTATATAGTGCCCTTCTTAGATCTTTTGGATCCATTGTAACCGTGGCGAGTGCGATGTATTACTCTGAGCTTGATGGTAGGACTCCAGGTATTCCTCATGTAGAATGGTCATCGAGAAGTGTATGAGAGCAAAATCCTCATCCCCTATGAGATTTAGTACGTGACTAGTGATCAAGAGCTCCTTGCTATGGTACAAATCTTCCATATGTAGCATTCTCACCTCAACAGCCCTGGAGGGGATGTGAAATTTGGGAAACGCCACACTCCATTGGTTTTTTTTCACACAAAACTCATCCTCTAGAGGAAAAAGGTGCATTGGGATGAAAACATTAGAAAAATCTTATTCACATTGAAGTATCTACCACAATAGATCAACGCATCCGTTCCACTAAACCAAAAGCCATCAAACATTAAGATAACAACTAAGGTTGTTGGATGTTTTAAATCCACTACAACAACAACACTACAAACATCTTAGGCTCCCTCTGTTGCACCCCTGGGACAACTGCCTTGAGAGATTATCCACTGTAACGCATTTTTCAACAAGATCCAACTGGGATACTATGTAGATTCTTGAGGATGTAGTGTTGATGTTTTAATGCACTACATGATATGCAACCCATGTCTCCAGAACAAGGCTAGTGATAAACACCCATTTCCACTCATCTAAAATCATCCCATCCCCAGGACTCCATGGGAGTATGCCAACATTGACTCTGTTACTAGTCTTCCACATATGATGACTGGCCATAATGCAGCAGTAAGGGTTGTCGATCTTCTAAAAAACTTGACACGTTTCATTCCCACTACAACAAATGTGAACATAGAGGAGACCACTTATCTCTTCTAAAAAAATTCATGAATTACCATGTCTTACCATTATTTTTTTTCTTTGACCAAGATAAACATTTATGATAACAAATGCACAAGTACTTCACTAGCGGGTCTCAAGTTTTTATCGTGCTACATCCTTAAAAGGAACTTGTCTTTTGAGGGCTACGTTCATTCTGCTCAAGCCTTTGTCAAACGCATAGGCTCCTTAAAAGAATCAAAGCATCACCTTCAAGGGGCTCAGAAATTGATGGAAACTGGGGTAACCCTCAGGGAGGTGATCAGGCTCACAAAGAGCATCCTAGGCCTAGGCAAAACTGTTTGTGAGAGGGGGTTGCAGGTTGCACAGACAGAAATTACGGAAGCAAATGCAGGTTTTGCAGAAAATTCAAATGTCTGAATCAACTCTTGATCGAGAAATTACATTGTTACAGCTTTCTAACAAGCCCTTGTATGCCTCATTTGGCCTAGTGAGCACTGAGATGCACTCTGTCAAAGTCTACCCTCTAGCACACTCTCTTGGCCTATCGGGATGAGCGGCAGTCACCTTGTCACACAAGAGAATTGTGTCTCACACCACTTGGACGACCAAAAATCCTTTTCTACACCTTCCTTGAAGTCTCTTGGAGGTCCTCCAGCCACCTTTTCTCCTTGAAGGCCGCTCTCAGCCGTCCTGGCCAATAATCCTGCCGCCTTTTGAGCTCAAAGTGCTCAGGTCATCACTTGAACCCGACCAATGATCTCCAAACTTTGGAAATCCATATCTCACTCAAACGGACTCCGAATTGAGTTCCGTAATGTGTGTTGGAACCTGTAAAACATCCTATAAGCAACTGTTGTGCCAGATGACTTTTATCGAGCAACCTGTTTTTATCACTTTCTGGCACTCTCATATCCATCATTCTCCCACTTTGTGAGAATAGAAATCACACAAGTCCGCATAGTCCCCTCAGCTGCCGAAAGCGGTGCGCTGCCAGTGGCTTGGTCAGAAAGTCTGCCAGCATCATGCTTGAAGGGCAGAACTTGATCTGCACCACCTGCTTTACCACGAGCTCGCGGATGAAGTGGTACCGCAAATCGATGTGCTTGGTGCGAGCGTGCAATTCGGTGTTCTTTGTCAAAGCAATGGCGCTCATGTTGTCAAAGAAGATGGTGGTGGTTGTGGTATGCTGCTGTCCAAGGCTTGCTAGCAGCTCACTTAGCCACACGGCTTCCTTTGCTGCTTCACTCAAGGCAATGTACTCTGCTTAGGTGGTGGAGAGGGCAACGCACTTTTGCTTCTTGCTCCTCCAGCTGATTACACCTCCCCCAAGCACAAACACGAACCCACTGGTCGACCTCCTTGTGTCTAGGTCACCTCCCCAATCTGCGTCACTGTAGCCGATGAGGATGGGGCTGTTGTTGTCGTTGAAGGTGAGGCACAGGCAGCTGCTGTTGTCCAGGTAGCGCAACGCCCGCTTAACCTCCTCCCAATGCGGCACACCCGGATTTGTGCAAAAATTGCTGAGAACTCCCACTACTTGGCTGATGTCAAGGCGCATACCGACTGCTGCGTACATGAGGCTCCCAACTGCTGCTTGGTACAGCACTTCTTCCATGCGGCTGCTCTCTTGCTTGCCGTGGGGAGTCTGCGTCATGCTCAGCTTTACTCCCACTTCCAGTGGTGTAGCGGCCTTGTGCCCTCCTGCAATGTTGAACCGCTTAACGATGTCGCTCATGTACGTGCTATGCGACAGCTCCAAAGTCTGCTGCTGCCGGTTGCGCTTGACCTGAAGGCCAAGGTAGTAATTGAGCTCTCCCATGCCCTTCATGTCAAACCTGGCAGCAAGGGACTGCTTCACATTGTCCAAATGAGACTTGGAGTCAGATGCAATGTGAGATCATCAACATAGAGCAAGATGATGATCTGGCTTGCCTCTTGTGTGCGCCCATAGACAACATGGTCTGCTTCACTGCGCATAAAGCCAAGGCCAGCTAGCTACTCATCCATCTTGTGGTACCATGCTCGCAAGGCTTGCTTCAGGCCGTAGAGGGCCTTCACAATCTTGCACACCAAATCCTCCTTTCCCTCCACCACATACCCCTCCAGCTGCTCCATCTACACATCCTCCTTGAGGTCACCATTCAGAAATGCACAAGTCACATCCATTTGGTGCACCTCCCAGTCCATAGTAGCAGCAAGTGTGAGGATCGCTTGGATGGATGGGAACTTTGCGACAGGTGAAAATATCTCATTGTAATCCACACCCTCAGTCTGTGCATACCCCTTTGTAACCAGCCATATGTTTTACCTGAGCACCTTACCATCCGCACCACGCTTGCGCCTAGAGATCCACCAGCATCCAATCACCCGGCTGCCACGTGGAGCTTCCTCGACGTTCCAGGTGCCGTTCTCCATGAGCGCACCATACTCCTCGTCTGTTGCGGTACGCCAATATGCCGCCTTGGTGCTACGCATGGCTTCAGCGAATGTGCCTGGGTCATCGGTGACTGTGAGGAAGAGATGCTCAAGATCAGATGACTCCGTTGGTGGTGGAACAGTGCACAGGTTCACCAGCTCCTCCACTCGCCTCTGTTTGCTTGTGAGGTGTTCGGATCACCTCAGTGGCTCCCCACTATCCTTTGCACCTTTGTTGATGCGTGCGGACCATCGTGGCAGCTGCTGTACGTTGTTTTGTCGCACCTCCTCATCAGATTCCGCTCCTGGATCCTTCTCCTTCTCAGCTCCCTCCACCTCCTTGTCGTTACCGCTGTCACCGCCATCGTCCGCACTGTCCTCTTCTGCTACCAGAACTTCTCCCACTTCAGGAACATGTGCGGGAGCAAGTGGAACAGTATTCATAGGGCTCCAAGTCCAGCCCTTCACGTCCTCTTGAAAGACGACGTCGTGGCTGCGGATGATCTTGCGAGCAGCGAGGTTGTAGAGGCGGTATCTTATGGTGTCGTAGCAGATGAAGGCTGCCTTCACCGATTTTGCGTCCAACTTTTTGCGGTTGCCGGAAGGCACGTGCACAAATGCGCCACACCCAGAGACTTTCAGGTGCGTCACTGTTGGCTTGCATCCTGTCCACGCCTCCTCCAATGTCATCAATGGCACGGCGCACGTGGGACTCCGGATTTTCAGGTACACGGCAGTGTTGACCGCTTCCGCCCAAAAGGTTGGCGGGAGCTCCGTGTCTTTGAGCATGCTCCGAACACGCTCCATGAGTGTGCGGTTCACTCATTCAGCCACGCCGTTCAGCTGCGGTGTTCCATGTGGGGTGACCTCGTGCCTGATCCCGCGACGCTATAGGAAGGTACGGAAGTCGTTGAAGAGGTACTCTCCTCCACTGTCGGTGCAAAACACCTTCAACGGCCTGCCACTTTCATTCTGTGCAACAGCAATCCACACCTTGAAAGCATCAAAGCACTCATCCTTGCCAGCCAGGAAGGACACCCACGTCTTCCTCTACTTTTCATCAATGAACGTGACAAAGTACAACTTGCCGGACAAGGACTGTGATGGCATGGGACCGCACAAATCAGAGTGAACGAGTGAGAGAAGCTCATCTGCCCCCTTCCCTTCCCCCGTGAAAGAAGCGCGGGCTTGCTTCCCTTCAATGCATCTCTCTCAAGCCGATGCACCAGGCTACTTCACCCCCTTAAGCTCCAGGTCGCGGACCATCTGTTGTATGAAGATGATGGCGCCAAAGCGGAGGTGACCAAGCAAGCGGTGCCACAGGCCNATGCCTTCGGACATGAGAGATGAGACAGAGAGGAGGTTACCTGCCAGCCCCGGAACATGGAGCACCCCCTTCACACGACGTTCCATGTGCTTACCCTCAACAGAAGCACAAAACACAATCTCACCCTCCCCAACCGCCATCTGCACATGGTTGTCCCCCATGTACACCCGACTAGGCTCAATGACGGTGTAGACAACGAACCACTCCCGGCAACACGTCATGTGCCGCATGGCTCCCGAGTCGATGATGCAGAACAGGGTGGTGTTTTTGGAGATGTGCAGGACCTGGATGGTTTTCATGAATCCACTCTCCTAATCTACAACGTTCGCGGAAGCGTCAGACTGTTTTCCCGCTCCCACTCCAGTCGAAAGGCCCGCCTTCTTCTTCCGACATTAGCATGCCCAATGGCCCGGCTTCTTGCAGTAGTGGCAGTTCCCCTTCTTCTTTCCTCCTCCGCTGTTGCCCCTGGTTGGTGCAGCACCACCCCCATGACCAGAGTTGGTGATGAGAGCGACGTCCAGTCCGCTTCCGCCCTTTTCTCCCTTGCGCTCCTCCTCCTCAAATAGCAGGCTCTCCTCCACATCATAGAGGGAGAGCTTGTCGCCACGCTGGTCCAGGGCAACAATGAGAGGAGTGTGGCTGATAGGAAGACGCACACGCTCCTAGACATGGTCTTCAATCGCAGCAAACTGGTCAGAGAGAGACTTCACCATGTTGATGTAGTCAATCATGGATCCGGATTCATCCATCTTCACAGTGTGAAAGCGACGACGCATCTGCATGTATATGAGGATTGACTTGGAAGCATAAGTGGACTCAAGATTTTTCAAAACCTCCTTTGGCGTGAGGATGCCACGGACGAGGAGTTGCTGCCGTTCAGCGAGGTGGAGGTAGATGGTGGCAAGGGCGCGGTCACGCTTCTCGTGGTAGGTACGGCCCTCGACAGGGGAGAGAGAACTTTCTGCCGGTTCCTTCTCCTTCTCATCTACTTGGCTCCAGGGACCCTTCTCCATTAGCACCATCTTCATGTTGTTGCTCCAGTTGAAAAAGTTCTTGCCTTCGAACTTGGCGATGTTGACGCCGGCCACCACAGAAGCGGATGTTGCCATGGTAGTGCAACGTTCAGCCCACAAACGGCTCTCTCACAGAACAGGGTGCAAGGAATGGCTCAAGGATGAGAAAAAGCCTTGTTCTAGCTCTGATACCACTGATGGAAACTGGGGCAGCCCTCAGGGAGGTGATCAGGCTCACTAAGAGCCGCCTAGGCAGGACCAAAGTGTTTGTGAGAGGGGGTTGCAGGTTGCACAGACAGAAATTACGGAAGCAAATGCAGGTTTGCAGAGAACGCAAATATCTAAATCAAGTCTTGAGTGAGAAATAAAATCTTCACAGCTTCCTAACAAGCCCTTACATACCTCATTTGGCCTAGTGAGCACTGAGATGCACTCTGTTAAAGTCTACCTTCTAGCACACTCTCTTGGCCTATCGGGATGAGCGGCAGTCACCTTGTCACACAAGAGAAATATGTCTCACACCACTTGGACGACCAACGATCGTTGTCTGCACCTTCCTTGAATTCTCTTGGAGGTCCTCCAGCCACATTTTCTCCTTGAAGGCCGCTCTCAGCCGTCCTGGCCAATAATCCTGCCGCCTTTTGAGCTCAAAGTGCTCAGGTTGTCACTTGAACCCGACCCATGATCTCCAAACTTTGGAAATCCATATCTCACTCTAAAGGACTGCGAATCGAGTTCCGTAAAGTGTGTTGGAATCTATAAAACATCCTTTAAGCAACTAATATGCCAGATGATTTTTGTCGAGCAACCTATTTTTGTCACTTTCTGGCACTCTCATATCCATGAGCAATAGCAAGAGGCATATGTTGAAAGAAATTTGCCGTGAGATCTTTTTCAACATCAAGAAAAGGGCAATTTTTCACATGAAGAAGCTTTGGCTAAATTCATCACAGGCACAAAAATTTATACAAAAGTTCATTAGGTTATTTCCATTCATTGCATGCAAAGGGCTATTCGCATACGGATTGCCGATTTTGCAAAGTGTGAAGGTACATGGTGCTTTTACTGTGATCATGTTAAATCCATACACAACAAAAGGAACAGTTCAGTCACCACCAAAATTCCTTGCTAATGAGGGCAATTAGAAGTTCCTTCCACTACTCATGCAATGAGAGTTGAATCCCCATCACGGATGGAAGGGAATATCTTGTTCATGGGGCCAGTTGTTGACTTAAATGTGACT
>SZWC01005249.1:107829-118940 GCA_023375785.1 Penium margaritaceum
GTCCACCTCACCTCCTGCTGCCGCGCTTGCGCCTCCCGTGCCGCCGCCGCCGCAGCCGCCTCCCTCCGCCTCCGCGCGTCTTCCTCCAGCCCCTTTGTCACTATGGGCTTGGGAGGTCCGAAGAACGATCCCCATCCCTCGCTTGCCATCTCCTCTTAGCCTTCTGCCACCGCCTCCACCTCCGCGTACGCCTCCGCCTCAAGACTCGGCCACAGACTGTGATCGATTGCCAGTTACTGCTTCCCTGCCCACTCGAGCAATTCCGAGACACTCTTCCAGATTCGGCCACGACGACGGTCACAGAGAGGTTCAGCTTCTACCAGTCACGCCCGACCATGCTTGAGCAAGCGGTCGCTTTCAGGCTCCGGAAACAACCTCGTTCAGCGCTCCTTTGAGGGCATCCTAGAATCGGAGTAGAACGGTGTGAGAGACATGCGGCCCTGTCTGCGACACTCGCAGATCGGTGACAGCCTCGCGAGGCCAGCGCAGCGCAAACGAACCTTCCTTCCTGGGTCCACGCACTCTCAGACACACTGCTTCGAGTTGGATTCTCGACGCAAACCCACCACAAATCTCGGCCGGTGGCTTTGGACGAAGGGCTGTTGACGCGTGGCACTCAGAACCGCTGTCAGCCATGGGCGGCATCCGTGCTCAGGACTCCCAGCGGCCGTGGACGGCGTGCGTGCATGGTGCGGTCAGCGCGGCAAATTGGACGAATTTCGTTTCCGACGACCTCTCCCCTTTTCCGTCACCACCTCGCGTCACCGGCCTGACTGGTAGAGAAGGCCGTGCTTTCCCTCGAGCCCCACTCACTGCGCTGCCCTCAGACTATAGTTGCCAGGGATGGGCAGTGCGTTTGGACGGCCCTACTTTCCTTCCCGCATGCAGTGTTGCCGAACTTTTTGACCGGCTGGTGGGAGCCAGGTAGCCGAGGTGAGACATATGTGCTGTCCGCCAGCCGTGTCGGCCGGTCGGTCGAACGACGCCGATCCTTCTCGCAGAATCCGAGTACAATCGGACACATCAGTCCACAGAGGAGGCTTATGACGGATTGAACAGGGCCATGACAGAACAAGGCTCCCCGGACTACCAGGCGTAAAGTTGACCATCACCAGATTCAACGACCTGAGCCCCTCCGACGCCCAAGCCCAGAAGAACATACTACATATCCACCATGTCCAAATTTTGAGTTTTCGTGTCCACATATACTGAAATAGGAACTTGATGCCCAAACCACTTTCATTTTATCATTGCGTATCTAGTGTCCGGCAAAATGAAGTTGGCGTATCCAAGTCTGGTGTTTTCGAACGAGATCCCATACATTCAAATTTTTCAACGGGGCACCCAAAAAAAATTAGATGATTATTTGTGCATAGATGAACACAACCCTCGTGCGCAACGTTGATGATTTCTATGCGTCATTGTGTCATACTTGGGAAAAAATCGTACGTGTCTGTTGGATTGCTAAGCGTAGCATTGTTGCCGCCAACGTCGTAGAGCCACGCAAATCGTCAGACAATTGACGAACGCTCTACTGCGCAGTTCAGTGGCCACCGCCACACTCATCGTGTCATGCGACAGCCCTCTAGACATCCCATACACTTGTTACAGAACATGGGGTGTTGACATCCCCTCTCCGCCCAAGTTGACATGCCACGAGGCCTAAGCTACCTGGCGCCATGTGAAGGCTAAGTTGGACACCATATATGATTGTGCACCACCTAGTTCGTACACCATGTGCTGGGTGATGGGTATGCGGGCTCCAACGTGGACTCCCTTGTATGCCACGGATTATTGGCGCCATGTGAAGGCTAGGTTAAACGCCATGTATGACTGTGCACCACCCAGTTCATACACCATGTGCTGGGTGATGGGTATGCGGGCTCCAACGTGGACTCCCTTGTATGCCACGGATTTGACTCCCTTCTCATTTTTCCAACACCATACCCCAACAACACCAAACACATATTTTCCAAAACAGTTAACATGGTATGTAAACTGAAAATGCCCATATGACTGAGAGTCTTGCGATTACAAATGACCTGCACCTGCATGTAATGCCCTTCTAGGCCACTCACTAACCAGCACTAGAAAGAGGGTGGCAGTGAAGATATCCAAGACATGATCTCACAGGCAAGACGCAGGCCGTGTTGGTTTTTGCGCTCATTGTGCTCTGTTGTGTCCTCCCGGCTTGTGTACATCGGCGTGCAGATGACTGACGGCAAGACTCGACGCTGATGGAGTGTCGTCCGGTGGAGCCGACGCACGCTGACGTCTTCTCGCAGTTGGCTGGAGCCTCCTCTCTCCGGCGACGTGTTCAGCTCCATCGACACGCCTCCTCAGCGGTCGCGCTGCCGGCGGTCGCTGCCACCGCAGTCGCTGTCTGCATGCGTCCAGCGCGTCCTGTTGCGCCTGCGTCGTCATGCGCTGCCTAGGGTCCTTGTTGCATGTTGCATGCCTCGGTCGGCAGCATAAACCATCGTGGGCACTGCCTGGATTCAGGCAGCCATAACTCCTCGCTACTATTTTTCTAGTTGATTCTCACCGCACGGCTGCGTTCGCAGCGTCGGTATTATGGCATGATCCAGTTTTCAAGCAAAACGGACGACGCCCGGGTTTTGGGCTGTCGGCTGTCTGGCAGGCCTCACCGAGAAAACCTGCCAGCCTGAAAACAGCTATTTTCTGACTGGCTGGTGAACTGAGTAACAAGCTTTACAGAGCTGGGGGGGGGGAGGCTAGTTCTTGGAGGGGTCTCCCATTGTGTCTCATTCTTGATTGCTAATCAGTTGCTATGAGTTTCCAGCTGCTTTCTGGCGCTAACACTGGCGCGCGCACTTCTGAGTAACAAACCCAGAGCTTCCACACTTAGACTCTAGAGCAGCAGACTGAGGGGGCAGCTGACTTAAGCAACGAGCGTGGAAGCCCGCACGCTGCATCAACAACGCTGCTGCCCCAACCTGCTGCCTTGTTTATGTTTTGGTATCAGAGCCAGAGCATAGNGCCTGAAAACAGCTATTTTCTGACTGGCTGGTGAACTAAGTAACAAGCTTTACAGAGCTGGGGGGGGGAGGCTAGTTCTTGGAGGGGTCTCCCATTGTGTCTCATTCTTGATTGCTAATCAGTAACTATCAGTTTCCAGCTGCTTTCTGGCGCTAACACTGGCGCGCGCACTTCTGAGTAACAAACCCAGAGCTTCCACACTTAGACTCTAGAGCAGCAGACTGAGGGGGCAGCTGACTTAAGCAACGAGCGTGGAAGCCCGCACGCTGCATCAACAACGCTGCTGCCCCAACCTGCTGCCTTGTTTATGTTTTGGTATCAGAGCCAGAGCATAGCAGCAGCAGCAGAAGACTGACGTACAGGGGGCAGACAATGCCGGCGGACCTCCACACGCGCCAGTGCAGGGGAAATGCTGCTGGATTTTTCCTGGCAGCATTGACCCGCCTGGTGGCGGCGTCAAGTTTTTTCCCACGGCCACTGGACCAGGGGAAATGCTGCCGGATTTTTTTCCAGCAGCACTGACCCCAACGCTAGACGCAAGGAGGTGAGCGGCCGACCACGTCAAGCCCTTGTTGACGACGACGCACACGACCACGCCCTCAGGTGTGACTGACAACAACAGCCAGCAGCAGTAGCAGCTTGCCGCGGCGGCGAGCAGTGGCAGCAGCGACCAGCAGCAGCAGCAAACAACAGCAGCTGGCAGCAACAGCAACTCGTAGCAGCAGCAGCTTGCAGCAGCAACAGCCCGTAGCAACAACAGCCGACAGTAGTAGCCGTTGCAGCAAGCAGCAGCCAGCAACAGCAGCTGCACGTAGCAGCCCGTAGCGGCAGCAGCCAGCGGCAGCAGCAGCAGCCGGCTGCAGCAGCCCGCAATATTAGCAGCTATAGTAGCCCACAGCAGCAGCTGCTGCAGCTGCGAGCCCGCAGCTCAAAGCGAGCAGCGAGCTGCTTGCATCGAGCATCGAGCAGCGAGCTGCTCGCTGCGAGCAGCTCGCTGCCCGCAGCTCGCAGCGAGCTCGCAGCGAGCAAGGCAAAACGGAAAAAAAAAAACAACAAACAAACAAAAACGAGGACGCCTCCCATCCCTTTTTGCTTACGAGTAGCAGCAGAAGTAGCAGTCGCTGTTGTAGTAGCAGTAGCAGCAGCAACAGCAGCAGCGGCTATAGCAACAACAGGTGCAGCAGCAGCAGCAGTAGCAGCAGTAGCAGCAACTGCAGCAGCGACAGCTGCAGCAACAGCGACTGCAGCAGCAGCAACAGCAGCAGCGGCAGCAGCAGCAATAGCAGCAGCAGCCGCTGCAACAGTAGCATCAATAGCAGCTGCCCACTACTGCTGACATCAGCGGCCGTCCGCTGACGTCACTGCTGATGACATCAACGACAACAAAAAAAAAGAAAAAGAAAACAACAACCAGGAGGCCACCAGGAGACTCTGCTGACGTCCGCCATCCTTGGCGGACGTCACTGTTGACATCAGCAGCAAACACCAAAGAAGAACAAAACCAAAAAAAAAGGGGGGCTTGGGGCACACCATGGCTGATAATCACGAGACAGAGGGGTCCTCCTCTGCGGGAGGGACCCCTACCTCCCCTTTCTTGTGGCGCCTGCAGCAGCAAGAGCTGCACCAGTGGCAGCAGCCGCCGCTGCAGTAGCCGCCACTGCAGCCGCAGCAGCAGCAGCAACAGTAGTAGTAGCAGCAGCAACGGCACCAGTAGTAGCGACAACAGCTGCAGTAGTAGCACAAGTCACCGCAACAGCAGCAACGGGAGCAACAGCAGCAGCAGCAACAGCAACAACAGCAGCAGTAGCAACTACAGTAGCAGCAACTATAGCAGCGGCAGCAGGAGTAGCAACAGCAGCGACAGTAACAGCCGCTGCAGCCACAGTAGCCGCTGCAGCCACAGTAGCCCACTGGTGTCGTCGGCGGCGACCCTGACCCCATCGTGGCTCTTCAGCACCAGCTCGCCGCCTTGACACAGCAGCTTGCCGTGCTACAGCCACCAGCCTCCCAGCCTGCCACCAGTGTGCTGCCGTCGTTCGTCCCTCCAGGACATGCTAGCCCGGCTGTGTCTGCTGCCACATATCATCTGGCACAGCAGCATACTCAGCGCTAGCGGCAGACAGTGACCTCCGTCCTTGGCCCCACTCTGGGTGCAGGCCACAGGCAAAAGGACTTTGAGACGCCGCCGCCGCCGCTTCATGCCGACGAGCAGTTCCGGAGCTGGGAGCTCAGCTTTTGGATCTGGGCGCAAGGAGAGGGTCTATGGATGTACTACACCCTCCCTTATGACTCCACCCAGGCCGACCAGCTGTATGACGCTGGTCGCGCCGTTCGTGCCCTAGTCCCAGTCGCCCCTCCGGCATCCTGCCTGGCCCTCGAGCCTTTCCTCGACGACTTCATCACTGACGTCCCTCCAGACCCGGCCGCCGCCTGGCATGTCCTCACCAGGCCCCATCGCCTGTCCAGCGACGCTAAGATCAGTCGTCTGCTCCGGGAGTTCAACTCCCTGCACATGGGGAAGACCGAGACGATCACTGCCTACTGGCAGCGGGCAGAGGACATCCTTTGACGTCTCGGCACATCCGCTCCGCCTCCTCTGTCCGCGCTTCTCACCATCAAGCGCGGCACCACTAGCGCGTACGCGGACATCTTCGTGCACTACCCCAAGGATGTCCTCTCCTCCATGGCGGCCCAGGGCACCCTCATGCCCTGGGCGTACGAGCTCTTCCTCCGTGTTGAGGAAGCTTGACAGGAGTCCCAGCTCCATCGCATGGAGGCGCTTGCATTCCCTGTCATCGCCTCCCCCGTCGTCACCTCCCCTGCCGGTGCCTCCGTGGCCGTCGCCTCCCCTGCCGTTGCCTCTGTGGCCATCACCTCCCTTGCAACAGCTACCTCATCATTGTCGGGAATGAAGAAGAAGCGCAAGAACAAAAAGGTCAAGGTTCCGACGCAACAGCAGTAGTAGCAGTCGTCGACCGGGTCGAGCGGTGGTGGCTCGGTCTGCCACAACTGTGGTCGGCCTAGACACGGGTGGTACACATGCCCTCTGCCGACGGACGAGGCCCGTGTCATCGCCACCCTGCGACGCCAGCGGGAACGCCGTCTCGCCTCTGCCGCCGTCGCTACTGCTGGCCCTGAGACTCCGTCCTCGTCCAGCAGCTCGGCCACTCCGACAGCTTCACCTGTCCTGCAGACACCCCCGCAGTAGCAGTACTAATCACATCCGTCGGTGCTTCCGCTTCCTTCGCCGGCCCAGTCCTCCTACTACCTGGGCTCCAGCGCTGTGACTGCGCACTCTGCCTACACTCCCGGGCCATCCTCCCGTGAGCGTCAGCTGGAGCAGTACATCGCGCTCCAGCTTGGCTTGCCTCGCCCTCCTCCCCAGGGAAGTGCGAGTTGCATCACTTACTGCCCTTCAACCCAGCCCTGCATGACAAAGTCTGAGCTGCGGTCCTGTCCCGTCTCTTCGTCTGTCTTTTCGTCACCCGTGGACTCCTCCACCCCACTCCTTGACAACATTGCGTGGCTTGACAATTGGCAGTCTCGTTTCACGCCCCCTTCCACCGGGTCCGCGTCCCTTGCTTGCTGTCATGTGACCGTCAGCAATCTGGCGACTCCTGTCCAGGACCTTGCTGAGTCCTGGATCATCGACTCTGGGGCCACGCATCACATGACGGCCTCTCGCGAGGCCTTCAGTATGCTTGGCCCTGTCGCCGATGTCTCTGGTGTCCGGACGGGCTCCGGACAAGTGTTACCGGTCCGTGGCGTTGGCGTTGTTTGTTTCCGTGGTCTTGCCGGTGACGTCTTTCTGACCGATGTCCTCTTCGTCCCCGGTCTCGAGCTCAGCCTCCTTTCCGTGATTGCCCTTGACCGCATGAGCATGGACGTTGTGCACTCGCGTGGTGTTGGCACTGTGTCGTTGCGTCCGTCTGGTCTTTTCATCCTGCATGCCACCGCCCGTGGCAATCTCTGGCATGTCCCTCACCTCTCCTCTTCCTCTCCCGTCTCTGCCTCGTCGGCCGCCACAGGCCATGTGTTTGTTACCACTACGCTTTCTCCTCAGCACACCCGCCTCTTGCACCACCGCCTGTGCCACGTCCATTCCGCCGCCAGAGACAGCATGCTCCGCACCCAGCCGACCAAGGGCCTTGACCCGGAGACTTTCCCTCTCCCGTGCCCCACTGAGTTCATTGACTGCGCTCAGGGGAAGATGCATCAATCCACGTATCCCTTGTCTTCCTCCCGTGCATCTTCCCCTCTCGACCTGGTCCACTCGGACGTCATGGGCCCTCTCCCCACCGCGTCCGTCGGGGAACATGGCCGCTATGTCCTCACCCTCACGGAAGACTATTCCCCCTACCGCTGGGTCTTCTGCCTCTGGCAGAAGAGCGATGTCGCTCGGACCATTCAGGACTGGCTTGTCCTTGCGGAACGCGAGTGTGGCCGCCCTCTTCGCCGCTTTTGCTCCGATCGCGGCGGCGAGTACATGGGTGAGGCCATGGCCTTTCTCGCCTCCCGCGGCATCCACCATGAGACGTCTGCGCCCTACACACCCGCCCAGAACGGCGTTTCCGAGCGCTGGAACCGCACCATGGCCGACACCGTCCGCACCATGCGCGTCGAGTCCGGTCTGTCCGATGGCTTCTATTCTGAAGCCATGGCCTACATGACCTCGGTCTGGAACCGGATTCCCCACGGTCCTCTTCCCCGTCAGTCCACACCTTACCAGCACTGGTGCGGTCGGCGCGCTGACCTCCGTCCGGCTCGCGTTTGGGGCTGTGTAGCCATTGTGTGGCTGCCCGCCCCACAACAGGGCGGCAAGCTTGCCCCACGCGGCCGTCCCTGCACCTTCCTCGGTGTGTCTCGTCAGTCCAAGGCCTGGCGCTTCTGGGACCCGTCCCGGCACTGCATCGTTGAGTCCCGCGATGCCCTCTTCTTTGAGGACCTGTTTCCCCGCGACCTCATCCACTCCGGTCCGTCCGTGTGCCTCCCGTCTCATGGGGGAGTGGTAAGTCCGTCCTCCGTCCTGTTGCTTCAGGGAGACACATCACTCCGTCCCTCTGAGCCGGTTGCCGCTGTCGCGTCCTCTCAGCCCGCAGCCCCAGTTGCCTCCGCTGGTCCCTCCGGACCAGCAGCCCCAGTCGTGTCCGCTGGCCCCTCTGTGCCAGCGCCATTCGCATCCATTGGCCCCTCCGGGCCCGCAGCCCTAGTTGCCTTCGCTGGTCCCTCCGGACCAGCAGCCCCGGTTGTGTCCGCTGGCCCCTCTGCGCTAGCGCTAGTCGCATCCACTGGCCCTTCCGGGCACGCAGCCCCAGTTGCCTCCGCTGGTCCCTCCAAACCAGTAGCCCCGGTCGTTTCCGCTGGCCCCTCTGCGCCAGCGCCAGTCGCATCCACTTGCCCCTCCGGGCCCGCAGCCCCAGTTGCCTCCGCTGGTCCCTCCGGACCAGCAGCCCCGGTTGTGTCCGCTAGCCCCTCTGAGCCAACGCCAGTCGCATCCAATGGCCCCTCCAGGCCCGCAGCCCCAGTTGCCTCCACTGGTCCCTCCGGACCAGCAGCCCCGGTTGTGTCCGCTGGCCCCTCCGGGCCAGCAGCCCTAGTCGCCTGCGCTGGCTCCTACGGGCCAGGCGCCGCGTCTGCCTCTGTTGGCCCGTCGGACTGAGTGCCTTCTCCTGCCCGGTCGTGCTACACACGTGGCGCAGGCGGCAGCCTCGGACCTCGGCCGGCAGTGAGCGCGCAGACCGTCGCACCATGTCCTGTGGTGCCTCGACCCCCTGTGGCTCCTCGTGTCCCCTCCACTCCCAAAGTCGTGAGTGGGGACCCTGGCACAAAGGCTCTCGGCCTGACCACCTCGGCCATCATCTCCGACCTTCACCCGGGCTCTGTAGTGGGCTACGTCATGCTTCATCACGAGCATCGGCATGCCGTCATGGCTGCACTCACCCGCATCCCACCTGGAGCTCGTGATGCACACGCCCTCTCTGTCCGGTCCAGAGCACGCTTGGAGGACCCAGCCACCTTACGCGTGGCTCGAGCCTCTTCTGAGGCCGCACATTGGTATGCTGCCTGCACCGAGGAGCTCGCGGCTATCCGGTAGCACCACGTGTATAACCTCGTCGACCTCCCTCCAGGTCGGAAGGCAATTGGCGCCAAGTGGGTCTTTCGGCACAAGNTCCCACAGTCGTGAGTGGGGACCCTGGCACGAAGGCTCTCGGCCTGACCACCTCGGCCATCATCTCCGACCTTCACCCGGGCTCTGCACTGGGCTACGCCATGCTTCATCACGAGCATCGGCATGCCGTCATGGCTGCACTCACCCGCATCCCACCTGGAGCTCGTGATGCACACGCCCTCTCCGTCCGGTCCACAGCACGTCCGGAGGACCCAGCCACCCTACGCGTGGCTCGAGCCTCTTCTGAGGCCGCACATTGGGATGCTGCCTGCACCGAGGAGCTCGCGACTATCCGGCAGCACCACGTGTATGACCTCGTCGACCTCCCTCCAGGTCGGAAGGCCATTGGCGCCAAGTGGGTCTTTCGGCACAAGTGGAAGCCTGACGGGTCCTTGGACAAGTACAAGGCCCGCCTCACAGCAAAGGGTTTTGCTCAGGTCCCTGGGGTCGATTACGACCAGATCTTCGCCCCTATCGGTCAGTTCTCCACTAGCCGGGCGCTCTCCAGCCTGGTCGCCCAGCATGGGTTGGAGCTGCATCAGATGGACGTGAGCAACGCGTTCCTCCATGGCTCACTAGAGGGTGAGGAGCTCTACATGGTGCAGCCCCCAGGCTTCAACGACGGTACTGGGAGAGTCTGGCGGTTACGGAAGGCCCTCTATGGTCTGAAGCAGTCGCCTCGGTGCTGGAACCAGGAGATCAGCAACACACTTCTTTGTGGCGGCCTCCACCGCAGCACCGTTGATCCCGCACTGTTTCTCAGCCCACAAGGTCAGACCTTCGCCGCAGTTCTGGTATATGTTGACGATCTCCTCATTGTGTCACCAGACCCGGCCACCATCCAGCGTGTCAAGGACTTGATGCACGTCGCCTACCAGATGAAGGATCTCGGGTCTGCCCGAGTCTTCCTGGGCATGGAGCTCGAGTATGACCGCTCCCAGGGCATCCTACACGTCCACCAGGCTGCCTATGTGCAGACCGTGTTAGCTCGCTTCGCCGAGGACCTGCCGCTCGTGTCCAGCGCTTCCTCACCCATGTCACCCGATGGCCAGGTGAAGCTGAAGAGTCCTGACCCAGCTGTTGTGGGGGAGCCAGTTGATGTGACCACGTATCTGCGGGTCATCGGGTCACTGATGTTCTTGGTGACGACAACGCATCCGAACATCGCGTTCGCCGTCAACCTCCTGGCCCAGTTCTCTCAGGAGCTGCGTCACCTCCACTTCGAGGCCGCGATCCGAGTGCTGCGCTATGTCGTCTCGATCCCTCGGCAAGGTCTTATGTTCCGCCGCCAGCCGTCCGTCGTCGCAATGGGCTACACCGACAGCGACTGGGCTGGCAGTCCAGATGGTAAGAGTCGCAAAGGCTGGATCTTCCTGATCGATGGCACAGCTGTGTCCTGGCGTAGTGGCAAGCAGGGGTGCATTGTACGCAGCACTGCTGAGGCTGAGTATGTGGCCCTTGGCTCTGGCACGTGTGAGAGTGTGTGGTTAAGTCGCCTGTTGTCCGAGTTGCGTCAGTCAGTCGAATCCATCACCTTGCATTGTGACAATGAGAGTGCCATGGCCATTGCAGACAATGAAGGTGTGCATCACACTTGCACAAAGTACATCAATGTTGAATATCACTATGTGCGTCCGTTGTTGCACGACGACAGCATCAGCATCGTGTGGGTTGAGAGAGCACGTTAGCTTGCTGACTTCCTGACCAAGGCACTGAAGCAGGACTCGTTCAAGAAGGCTGTGAGTTCAGTCGGCGTGCGTCCGTGACTTGCCCTCTTTGTCTCTGCCTGCGTCTCTGCGCGTCCTTGGGGAGTCTGTTTGTTGACCGTGTCTCTGCCCACCCATGTGCACTACGCCTGTGAGTCATGGGGGAGTGTTGGGTTTTGCACTCATTGTGCTCTGTTGTGTCCTCCCGGCTTGTGTACATCGGCGTGCAGATGACT
>SZWC01005249.1:119099-129202 GCA_023375785.1 Penium margaritaceum
TTTTGCGCTCATTGTGCTCTGTTGTGTCCTCCCGGCTTGTGTACATCGGCGTGCAGATGACTGACGGCAAGACTCGACGCTGATGGAGTGTCGTCCGGTGGAGCCAACGCACGCTGACGTCTTCTCGCAGTTCGTTGGAGCCTCCTCTCTCCGGCGACGTGTTCAGCTCCATCGGCACGCCTCCTCAGCGGTCGCGCTGCCGGCGGTCGCTGCCACCGCAGTCGCTGTCTGCATGCATCCAGCACGTCCTGTCGCGCCTGCGTCGTCATGCGCTGCCTAGGGTCCTTGTTGCATGTTGCATGCCCTGGTCGGCAGCATAAACCATCGTTGGCACTGCCTGGATTCAGGCAGCCATAACTCCTCGCTACTATTTTTCTAGTTGATTCTGACCACACGGCTGCGTTCGCAGCGTCGGTAGTATGGTATGGTCCAGTTTTCAGGCAAAACGGACGACGCCTGGGTTTTGGGCTGTCGGCTGTCTGGCAGGCCTCACCGAGAAAACCTGCCAGCCTGAAAATAGGTATTTTCAGATTGGTTGGTGAACTGAGTAACAAGCTCTACAGAGCTGGGGGGGGAGGTTAGTTCTTGGAGGGGTCTCCCATTGTGTCTCATTCTTGATTGCTAATCAGTTACTATGAGTTTCCAGCTGCTTTCTCGAGCTAACACTGGCGCGCGCACTTTTGAGTAACAAACCCAGAGCTTCCACACTTAGACTCTAGAGCAGCGGACTGAGGGGGCAGCTGACTTAAGCAACGAGCGTGGAAGCCCGCACGCTGCATCAACAACGCTGCTGCCACAACTTGCTGCCTAGTTTCTGTTCGGCGCCCTACATGACATCTTGGCATAGGAAGGCCATGAGCCGGGGCAAAGCACGCCTTCTGCATGTCTTCTTCAATAGCATGGTAGAAGATCTCACGGTCACCAATGCTACTGATTTGATCCACTACTTTCCTGGTGCACTCCTCTTCGTCTTTAATGGTGTTTTCCTTCACTTTTCCTTCGTGGCATGGACACATGTACATATTCATGATGTGTGCCGCCTTGTTGCCGGCACAGTGTTTTGTAACCAAATAGGTTGCACTAGCTCCACGTATGAAGCCATTCACAAACAGGAGCTTGCAATGTGTTGGGTAGCCCATGGTAGAGGCTGCTTTGCTAAAAGAGAATGAACAGAACTACCAGAAGCGGCATTTTGTACCAAGGTATGGGCATCCAAGAGATTGCTTGAACCAAATTGAGATTGTATACCCATTTGGTGAAGTGCATGAGAGTAAACATCACGAGCTCCATACAAGTAATCTGACCCCAAGGAATGTGTCATGAGCTTTCTACGTGACGCTCCTTACTCAACTTGGCCACGTGTTATCCGGCGCGCCTTCTCTCTGTTAGAAACCACGGCCGGGTGGTGGTAGTTCCAACGTGGCGTGAAAGGGTCTACACTTGATCACGGCTACTTTTGGTGCGAGTTTTTAGTCTAAGCATGAGCTTTCTCGTTGTCTCATGCTATGTCTGTGGGAGTGGAGGAGAGTTACGAGACAGTCACTTTTGCGAAGGAGATTACGCATTTTTGCATTAAACTTTCAACATGGACATGAAGTGATGAGATATAGGGTTAGTCATAAGCTTCCCAAGGCACCAAACCGCGTGAGATTTGGATCATTATAGCTCCCGCTACGTCGGCCGGAGCGTGGTACCCTAATCGAGATGCCCAGTTGGCGACGCGCACCATGTCACCTGTCGAGGCACCCTCACACATGAATGACCCATCAAAATGCCTTTCCGGAGGCGCAAATGTCCCTTCATGTAGCACTGGTGGCCCTTGCACCTTTGGGGTGTGTTTTGATGAGTAAATCATCGAGTTTGGTGATGGGGGTTGATGTAGTTTGAAACCTGTACGCGGACGTGCACTCGGGATTTTGACCCTTGAAAGTTGAAAGTCACCGAGTGACAAAACAAAATACTCAGCTTTGGACGCTAATTAGAAATAAACTGGGGCATGCAGGCCCATGCAAGAACAAACATGAGCTCCGTGTGTGAGTGCGATGCAAGTCGGCAAGAATTTGGCTAAGTCTGGAGCGCTGAGTATAAAGAACAAGGAGAGTACAAATGAGCCCCTAGCAGACTTAAGTAGGAGCGCCGGCAGCTAGCCGCACCAGGACCCGTCGCCCCCGCTGAGCCCAAACGAGTCAGTGGGGAGAACATTCTGCATACACCAAGATAACAATAACGATGGTCTCCTCGAGGCACCGGAAGAGCTCTCCGAGTGCCCAGGTCTCGACCACCGAGAAAATAGGAGCAGTGCCAGAAAATCTCAGAATCAACGTCCAGACATCACACACGGCTTTCCGAACATCGGAAGCGCTAGTACAGCCACAGGGTCTCCTCGTCGCACCGGTATAGTCCACCGGGTGCGCGGGTCTCAACCCACTGAGAAAACTCTCCTAGTTCCCGACAAGCCTACAGGGCTACCAGAACGCATCGACCGCGTCTCGTCGGTGGAGTCGTAGGTGCTGGAGGAGTCTCAGTGCATTCCAGAGGCCCGTCGTGTAGTCACGCCCTCCTCTACCACATACCCCGGATATGGGTATATCGGTAAACTAGCGGTGTCGGTCGTGACGGGTGGAAGCCACACAAACCAACACTCCCCCAGGCTGACATAGCCGTCCACGCCAGAACGAATGAACGAAGGCATGGAACACCCATGTATGGCAAGCCATAACATGCATGAGTGAACTCACACAGACACACACACATCTGCTATCCATCTAGGGTCTCCCTGGACACTGGCACAGCCCACCAAGTGTCTGGGTCTGGACCATGAGAGGAGTGATGCACACGCACACAAACCAGTGTAATGCACATCATACACATGTTAGAGGACAAGATGGTCTCCTCGTGACACTGGAGGTACCAGGGCCCGGGTCTCGACCGCTACGAGCAATCCAACACAATAGTATCATCATCCAAACACAAGATCATGGGAGGATCTCCTCGTAACACGAATGCAACACACCATGTTTCTGGGTCTTGACCAACAGCTCGCATGCACATGCCACACACACTATGGCCACACATTAAGACACACGATCACATGGTCTCCTCGTGACACTGGTAGAACGCACCAAGTGTGCGGGTCTCGACCAACAGGGTGCTACCATCTACATGCAGTTGTGCAGGCACGTAGCATGAGCCACATGCGGGATGTTGTAGATGTTCACAACAAAGCATGGACCTCGCCATGCATCTCCCATGACGTCGCGTCAGGTCGAGGTCCACACAACACTCCCCCTGGGCAGATGAACCTGGCAGCGATGTCCTCGATGGAGATACTGATGTTGTAGATAAACAGATCATGGGCGATGAGTCATGTGGTGTATCCATCATGTAGAGATAGCTCCCCCTGTCACCAGTGAGTTGACTCCCTCCCTTAAAGACGAAGTGGTGTCTCTGGCTACGACTCCTCACATCGCAGCTGCATCACCTGGGGTATACCAGTCCTCGCGTCACTGCCAAAGGTCCCAACTCACGGTATCTCCTGTCTCCGCTCTGCCGTGATGCATCTGTGTACGCCGGAGGAAAGGGAATGGGCAAGCAGCATGCGTGCGTGGATGAAGTGGCGGAGCTGGCCTCGGATACGGGATAGCACACCCTGAGACACAAGGGTGTACTGCCAGAAGAGGAGAGCTGGAGCGACGAACCGGATCACCACTTGTGGATGAAGATGACGATGGGGCAGGTGAGTTGGGTGGATGAACGTGCGTGATGGCAGTAGTAGAAGAAGGAGGAGCGATGATGGGGTCGATAGGAGCGAGGATGGGGGAAGCCGATGGCACGATCACCTCCCCTATGACAGTGTCTCCAACGAACGTCATACTTGGAGCTGGTACAAAATCCTCCCTGAGTATGGGTGTGCTAGATGCTGCTGGCAAAAGGATCGTACCGATAGCAGTGATGCTCCCCTCCTCTGAAAATCGCTCACGCGCTGCCATCATCTCCCGCTGTAGCATGACAATACGCTCTTGCAGATCAGCATAATCTGCCTCGGTCATGTCGAGGTGGCCCATGTCGACTTGGTGTAGGATGAACTCTGCCTCACTGGATGCTGCACATGCAGACTCCACAACTCGTGAGTACAGCGCCATGTGTATCTTTGCTACTGAAGACGATGGAACTGATGCTGCTGCATCCTCCTGGGGGTCAACCAAGCTCACAATGTACTTAGACGCTGGAACATCGGATGCAGCTGCATGTGTCGCATCCACATCACAACTCGTGTCTATCACACGAGGAGTGAGTGGTCGCATGCCGAGAGAGAAGGAGAAGGATGAGTCGTCAGAGTCCGTGGAGCATGTAGAAATGTCGTCCGTGCAGGTACTGCCACTCTCAGCATCCATGTGATCAGCAAGGTCACCAGCAGGTGAACACGAAGGGGCTGAACTCAGCTCCTGCTGACGAGGTGACTCCAACTGCGTGTAGGGATCTGCTCCAGTATCCTCAACTGCCGCCGTTGTGGACATAGGTGTGTAGGATTTTTTTTTGTTTTTTGAGAAGCCAAAAAGCCAAGAATTTGGCTTTTTGGCCAACAAAGTCACCGAGTGACAAAACGAAATACTCAGTTTTGGATGCTGAGCCAGGATTTTGCATAAGTCCCTCAGCAACAACCTGCTCTAGTGCATCCGGTGGATATCATCTTGCAGACGCCTTGGCAGCATTCCTGAGAAAAATCCAAAGGCGGACATTTGTCACTTGGTCCAGTTCATTTTTCACTGGCAGTCGAGTCGCGGCCGGCTTCCAGAGCTGTTGCACACATCTCAACGTTGGACGCTCATATCTCCCTCATTACTTGTCTGATTCTGGTGAAACAACTTCCAGCAGATTCATTGACTCATCAACCTTTAGGGGCAATCCTCCATATTAGAATCCAAGCAGTCCTTGAGACGCTATATCTAATTGCAAGGATTTTTCTCTTTCAGGAAGCTCGTTTGCGCCTCTCGGCGCTGTACTTGGGCATGCGGAGGGGCAAATTTTCAGCACTCTCCTCTTAACCTCCATAGTTGACAGTCTCATGTGGCCTTGGTCATACATGATCTCCTACCCTAGCTTCTGTAGCCCCACCCCTTCTCTTGCACACCATGAAAACACGACGTGAAAGGCTATGAGTGCAAACCTTCAGTGTAATGCATGGAGAAAGGAAAGTAATGAGCATACAATTCAGACGATAGCGTCCTCCTTGTTTTAGTAGTCCTTTTGGACATCATCCCAGTCTCCATGTGGCATGCCCTCAGTGGCCGGCGCCTGGTGGGTGTAGTCGAGGTCCTGTTGTAACGAAGTGCCCCTGTTTTCTGGCATACTTGGGGCTTTGTCCGAGTTTTGGGAGCGCGTGGACCTTTTCGGAAATCCTGCTTGCTGTCAATCTCACCTCCACTCGACCGCGGAGACAAGGAGGAGGAGGGGGAGCTTTCGCCTCCTTGACGAATAGCGTATGGGACACGCTATCCGCCGAGGAGTTCTCCTGGGCGGGAGCTCCCGGCAATGCACGCGGTCAACGGCGGCAGCAAATGCGGTGGCTACGACCGCGCGACGGTCGCAGCACTCCCGGTGGTGTGGGCAACACAGCGATTGCAACCACCGCCAAGAGGCGTCGAGCTGACGCTGCAATTTGCCGAGAGACAAGACAGACCGTTGATCTGGACGATCAACGGCCAGAAACTTCTCCCACTAAGCACTAGGTGCAAGTAAGGCACAGCCTACAAGGTGCAAGTAGCTTGTTGTAGCAAGCTAGGAAAGGAGCAGACCAGGGCTAGGACTAGCCACAAAAACAGTAAAAATACATTGTACTCTGTTCATTGTCATTAACCTATCATTTTTCAGTCCTGGCTTCCAGACTGCTCCAATTCTATCTTTTCGATGCGGCTATGCTTTCCACATACCAAGGCTAATTCTTCAGAAAGCTCACACTTTCATGTCTGGTATCAGAGCCAGAGCCACGCGTTGGGCGGAAGCGTTCCCGGAGCTCGCCAAACTTCAAGGAGCGAAGGCACGGACGACGGCGGACAATGTTGACGCTGAACGAGAGGGAGATTACTGGACCAGATTTTGAAGCCAACGCACGAGCCAACTTCCGAAAAAAAAAAAAAACTACATTTCCAGAACGTCCACACGACCTACCGTGTGCGCGCGGGAGACGACAGGTGACTCCCACGCACTTGGAAGAGGTCAGATCTCATCCCGGACTACGGAATTGCTCCCGGAAATGTTTTTCGATCGCTGTCAAAATGCTGCCAAATTTGTTCGAAGTTATCAGTTAAAGCCATGGAGCAGGCCATGCAGTAGATCGTAGAGCAGCTAGGATCCCTCAAGCTCGAGAATGAGCAGCTCAATTGGCAGATGGCTGACCTGCTGGATGGGACTGACGCTTGACAGGTTTAGGAGTCCGCCAAGACCAAAGCCAAAGGCTCCGTAACCGATACGTTCAATCCTTCAGTCGAGGGTGCTAGCGTAGGGACCCGGTTGTTTGCGATGAAAAGCTACTTTGGGGCTCTGGGCCACCCTCCAAAGGACAATGCTGTGCGTGTGTCATTGGCGATGACACTGCTAGGCCAAGCGGCATTGGAGTGATGGAGGTAGCTGAATATGCTCGCCACTCGAGGTGGAGATGGGAACGCAACTTTGCAACATGCCGTGTTGTGGTAGCCAGGCGCGGGGCAAGCTGAAGCGCACGTGAAGACGACATGGGAGCAGTTTGAGCAAGCTATTAGAGATCGGTTTGATCTTGTAAACGCCTCCATGGTTGCATGCAACAAGCTGAAGCAACTGAAGTACACCGGCTCGATGCGGGAGTATACACGCCGTTCCTTGACGTTGTGCTCAGTGATTGACGACATGAGCAAGCCGGAGATGGAAGACAAATACCACGAAGGTTTGAAGGCAGAGATTGAGTGCATACTAGCACTGAGTGGCATCACAGGGTTCCAGGCAATGGTGGCCACTGCTGATCGCATTGACGCGCTACACTACCATCGAGGGGGTTTACGTGAGAATCAGGAGAATGTTCAGCGTCGAGTGCAACACCAACAAGCTGGTCTCATGGAGCCGCGTGGTAGAAAATGTTGGGACTACGGGAAGCCTGGGCACCATAAGAAGGACTGCAAGAAGAAACAGCAAGGAAACAACAACCAACAATGAGTGGTGGATGACCAACTGCTGGGAAAGCTTCGTCCGCATCAGCGAACACCGGTCCCGAAAGTCCTTTTGCAATTAGGGAGCTGCCGAGTGTATTGCTGTAGAGCGGAGGGAGCGGGAGCGTTTTAAGAATCCTCCTGGAAACCAAAATCACATCGGCTGGTTCTGCGGACGCCAAGGGGTGCTAGACTCGCCAGCAGATTGAAACATTGCTGGATTGCGGCACGTTGTACTCATTCTTTGGCGACAATCTGGCAACGAGATTGGAGCTTGCACGGCTACCCAGGATGCCAATTACAATCACGTTGGTGCAAGGGGAGCCCGATGGATGCCTACGACGCCATTTTGGGGCAATACTGGATGCACTGGTGGAATCCTGCAGTGGATTCGGCGCACAGCTAGGTGAAGGTGAAGAAATGCGGAGAGCAAATTGTTTTGCCATTGTGGGCAGAGGAGAAGGAGTCCAAGGCAGGAAAAGTGCCGCAATTGATTTACGTGCCGCTGAAGTATTGTCAGTGCAGGGGTGATCAAGTGTTCCTCGTGTAGGTGCGGCAGAAAGAACCAACTGAAGAGGTGGAATTGTTGGCAGCACAAGCAAAGAAACAAGAAGGAGAGCAGCAAAAAGCAACAATGGCAGAGCTGTCGAAAGGTGTGAAGGGAGTCTTGGACGGCTACAATGACGTGTTTCCTATTGAGTTGCCAAAGGGCTTACCACCAAAGCGGGACATCAACCACAAAAATGATCTGATTCTGGGAGCAACTCAAACAGTGCGGCCTGATCATCGCATGAGCAATAATGAGCTGGGTGAGCTGAAGAAGCAGTTGGAGGAGTTGACGGAGCAAGAGTTCATCCGAACGTCGGTGTCACCTTACGCCGCACCGATCCTCTTTGTGAAAACGACAGGAGAGCCATAGATGTGCATAGAGTATCGCGCAGTGAACAACGTAACGATCAAGAACCGGTACCCGCTACCAAGGGTTGAGGAGTTATTTGACCAGCTGAGGGGAGCGCAATACTTCAGCAAGACTGACTTGCGCTCAGGGTACCGTTAGATCCAGATTGCGGAGCAGGATGTGGAGAAGACAGCGTTTTGTATGTGGTACGGCCATTTCAAATACCTCGTGATGTCATTTAGGTTGACCAATGCTGCTGTAACGTTCATGAGCCTCATGAATAGGATCCTCCACACTCACTTGGACCAATTCGTGGTGGTGTTCCTTGACGACATCCTCATCTACTCCTGAACTCAGGAAGATCATCAGCAACATCTTCGGCAGGTGTTGGACATTCTTCGGAAAGAGAAGTTGTTTGCGAAGCTCTCCAAGTGTGAGTTCGAGAAGCGGGAGGTGGAGTTCCTTGGGCACATCGTACGCGGCAAGGGTCTCCGCATGGACCCAATGAAGGTGGAAGCAGTGAATCAATGGCCGACACTAAAGTGCGTACGCGACATCCAGGTCCTCCTGGGGTTTGTCAACTACTATCGGAAATTCATCCGGGGTTACGCAGAGAAGGGTGTGCCGTTGGCTCAGCTGTTGAGGAAGGATGACCAGTGGGAATGGGGCGATGTGGAGTAGAGGAGCTTTGAGGAGCTCAAGACTGCAATGTGTGACGCTCCACTCTTGGTGCATCGAGATTCATCCAAGGAGTACGGCATGGCAATGGACGCAAGAGACTATGCCATTAGGGTGGTGCTGATGTAGGATTACGGAAAGGGGCCGCAACCGATGGCATACGCATCGCGCTAGTTGCGAGGTGCGGAGCTAAACTACGCGATCCACAAGAAGGAAATGCTGGCAGTGATCCATGCCTTCAAGCATTGGAGGTACTACCTTGAGTCGCGGCGCTACACGGACCATTACACCTTGAAGTACCTGAAGACGCAGCCGAACCTCAGTCACCGACAAACACGCTGGATGGAGTTTTTGGAAGGACATTTTGACTACAAGATCCATTACAAGCCTGGGAAAGTGAACCCGGCAGATCCTCTGTCAAGGAGGCCGGACTTCACCCTCAATGCCATCTCAGTGCTAATGGGATCGCCAGTCATACATACCTTGTTCAAGCATGGCTATGGCGTGGACAGTGAGTTCACGGGTGGTGCGCTAAAGGACGCCACGTGAGATGGAGTGTACTTGTGAAGAGAGCAAGAGCAGAGGATTGTCGTGTTGGACTATGCGCCATTGAAGCAGTTGTTTCTGGAGGAGACGCATGACACCCACTACTCAGGTCACTTCGGCTTCGACATGATGCTCAAAGCCTTGGCACACAAATACTGGTGGCCTTCTATGGCGACTGACTGCAAGAGTTTTGTGTGCATTTGCGATGTGTGCAAACGCATCTAGGCGCGGAGGACCAAGCCACCAGGGCAGTTGCAACCATTGCCTATACCAGAGAGGCCATGGAGAGACATCTCGCTTGAATTCATCGGCGGTTTGCCTCTGATGCAGCAGGGAAACAACACGATGTTGGTGGTGGTGGACCTTTTTTCGAAGATGGCACATTTTTTTGCATATCCTAAGAGTATCACAGCTGTTGGGATAACACAAATCCTTCTCAATCATGTCATCAAACTGCATGGAGTGCCTCAGTCAGTAGTCTCAGAGCGTGATGCATGCTTCACTTTGCGGTACTGGAGAGATCACATGGAGAAGCTAGGCACGTGGGTGTAACTAACCACAGCATACCACCCACAAAGCGATGGACAGACGGAGCGTACAAACCAGACATTGGAGCAGTTGCTGTGGAGCATGGACCCACCCGATGGAGAGGGTTGGAAGGAGAAGCTCGGAGTGGCAGAGTTCACCTACAACTTAGCGGTGTCAGCATTAAGAGGAAAGTCATCGTTTGAGGTGGTCTATGGCCACCAGCCACTGAGCCCAACCGCCCTTGCTACAGCAACATCTCTTTCGGCCGTGCAGCA
>SZWC01005249.1:139263-154166 GCA_023375785.1 Penium margaritaceum
CCCCCCCCCCCCCCCCCGCTCCCCTCTCGGTTCATGTGTCCACTAAGCTCGTCAAATCTTTATGAAATGGTGGTGGTTGGACCACTCAGTTTGAGAGGCCTCCCTCTGTGAAAAACCAATGCACCAAACAATGTCTGTAACGGTGAACCACCCACTTGGTACAAAGAAATGATGGAACACCAGTTCCAGTTTGATTGTCCAAACTTCAACAATGACCTCAACGACTGGCTTCAGCACTTACGGAAGGAAAATTTCTTGTATCAGGAAGCCGTGGAGTTCATGTCTCTGTATTTTCCATTGCCACGACATGTGACTTTTCCTATTGAGAAGGAGATCTATGAGTAGCCGCATTTCTACATGGAGCACAACAGTAAATGAGACTTCAACGTGCGCAGCTATGGTCGGATCAAGCCTTGGATTTAATTACTTTGTTTTACAAATGATCTTTTTGTTTTCCTTGTATGTATGCATTGCCAAATGTCAAGCTTTTCCTTTTCTTTGTAGTTGTCTACTGTGTGCATTCATCTCATGTTTAGTCTAATGAGGTGGGAGTTAAAATTACACATCACAAGAAACTGGGAGATTGTTTTCTAGATAGTTAAAAATTCCTGGAGTATGCCACAATGGAAGAGTATCGTTGTGTGATCAAAGAATGGGCTGTCAAAAAGTGCTTTTAGATCAAGGGAGAATGCATTGCTTTGTGGTCGGATTCTACAATCACCGTAATTTTTTGTTTATGTGGGTCACTCGAGCAACGCTCGAGGAGTGGAACACCGAGAGTCGGGGCAGGTGGCCAAAATGGCCTCAGCCGGTCTGCGTATAAACCCTCAGGTCGAAACGCTGTGGGCCAAAAACTTAAGGACAGAGATTCCCACTCGCAGAGTTTGGGGACTTGTGTAAGTCCGGGATGTAACAATTCCCTCTTTTTCTTGTGGCCACGTCCCGGCGATGCATGTAGTAGCTATTCTACGATCACCGTAATTATTTGGTTATGTGGGTCACTTGAGCAACGCTCGAGGAGTGGAACACCGAGAGTCGGGGCAGGTGGCCAAAATGGCCTCAACTGCATAAAAATCCTCAGGTCGAAATGCTGTGGGCCAAAAACTTAAGGACAGAGTTTGGGGACTTGTGTAAGTCTGGGACGAAACAATTCCCTCTTTTTCTAGTGGCCAAGTCCCGGCGATGCATGTTGTAGCTGTCAATCATATTGTCAACATCTCGGAGGTTTTGTAGGGCTCATAGCTGTTCTGCGCAGCGTTGAAGCCATGCCACTTGACCAGATACTGGGTTTTTTTTCCACAGCGTTGATGTCCTTGTATGTCCTTGGTCACGTGCTGTGTATCTCCGTCCACTTGGATTAGAGGTGGGGGAGTGATATCTGGGTCGGGAAAGTTCTCACGCAGGTCCTTGTAGTGTTTTAGGTTGATGTGGAAGACTGGATGGATTTCCATGCTGTCTGGTAAGCGCAGTCAAGCAACAACCAAGGTTTTCACTCGCTTGATCTCAAATGAGCCCATCCACCGGGGTTTGAGTTTGACAAAGTCTTGTCCACATAGCTTGATGTTCGTCAAGCTGAGTAGGATAGAATTGCCAGAATTGAATATGTTGTTGCTGCGATGTTCGTCCTCTGCTCACTTCATCCTTGCTTGTGTCTTTGCACGGGTCTGATGTGTTTCTTCCTAGACACTCCAGAAGTCTCAACAGTGGATATCAACTTGGAGAATGTTACTATGGCTTCGCATTCCTACCAATCGGTGGGAATTTGACACGTTTTGGTGGAATTTATGGAGTTGTATGTGAGTTTGACAGTCAAAAACTTTACTGTCCAATCAGTGTCAAACAAATTGCATAAAGTGCGAGTGAGTTGTTCGAGGGTCTTATATTCTGCTCAGTTTGCCCATTGGTTGGAGGATGCAATGTTGTTGATAGCTGGATCGGACTGACGTAATGCGTCATTAATTCTAGCCAAAAACGGCTAGTGAAGTGGCCGTCTCTATCGCTGATGATGGTATCTGGCACGCCATGTAGGCGTACGATCTAATTTAGAAACAGCTTTGTTTTTCCTTCTACGGTGATGGTGGTCATCGTTGGGATGAAATGTGACATCTTGGTGAGTCTTTCCACCACCACAATCCCTCAAGAGTGATAGGAAGTCCTGTCACGAAGTCTACTGATGTCGACCCATGGCTCCATTGGAACAGGGAGTGCAGTCCTGACGACCTCATGGAACGAGATTTTGACCACTGGCAGGTGTTCTATGATTTGCATTATGCTGCCACTTCAGTCCCACCAGTAGCATTTTACTAACTTCTTGAGCATGTTTTCCTCACTGGAGTGTCCACCTAGACCAGTGTCATGGCATTCCTCCAATAGGATCCATCATAACGACTTGGTGAGTGAATTTCTATCACTAGTAGGGCTCATTGAACCAGAACTCAGTTTTGTTGTACCCACCAAACTCCGTTTGGCCCTTCGCGGACAGCCTCATGAGGTACGGTTTTTGTTCGAACACCAATGTGTTGATCTTGGCCATCAAGTTTGGTCGCCAGCTTAGAGCATCCGCTGGATTTGTTTGGTGGTCGATGCACACAATGCAACACAGACATTCCAGGCAAACATTGCCACGTCTTGTACGCATGCACAACTGCAAGTTTTTATTTTTTATGTATCACGCCGTTGAGTTCCGGCCCATGTAGTCTTCGCGGCACGCACGAGACCCGTTGTTCTATACCGCCAATGTCTTGGAGGAGAATATATCTGACTGCATGATCAGACACGTCGGTGGCCAGAAAATAGCCCAGCGTTTGATCCGCCAAGTGTAGGGTTGGCACCGAGGTTAAGATTACTTATCAAAGAGTTTAACGCTTCTTGTTTTCTGTACCCCCCATTCGGTAGTTGTGCGAGTGAGATTGTCCATGGTGATCCCATCCGCTGCGGATGATGTGGCCCAAAATCTCGATCAATTGGTGACCGAATTCGCACTTCAAGAGTTTTCCGTTGAATTTCTCCCTTTGTAAGATCTCGAGAACGTTTTGGAGATTTCCATTATGCTCCTCTTACGTGCGGTTGTAAACCACCATGCTCTCAAAATATACAAGGAGAAAGTTGTCGAGGTATGGCCAAAAATGCTTTTCATTTCCACCATAAATGTTGCAGGGGCATTTGTGAGATCGAAAAGCAGGACCGAAAAATTGAAGTGCACGTTTCTGGTGTGGAATGTGATCTCCTCTATGTACTAATCAGAAATTCATATATGATGATAGTCATTGCGTAGGTCGATTATGGTGAGAGTTCTTGCATCACGGATTTAACTATAAACATTGTCAGCTCACAAGAAGGGGGATTGGTTCTTTATGCTGATGTCATGCAATGCTCAATAATGTACACACATCTGCATCTTACTTGTTTTGTTTTTCACAAAAGGCATAGGTGTCGCACAGGGTGACATGGATGGCCTAATGAATCCCTGACTAAGCATCTCGTCTAGTTGCCTTGTGAGTTTTGTTGCTCGTGGTCACTCATCTGATAGGTCCCCTTGTCCATCGGTCTACTGTCCAGTTTTGGGTCTATCTGGTGATCGAGATTGTAGTGCGGAGGTAACTCTGAAGTCAGTTTTCCAGAGAAAAAAAAGCCCCTTCAAACTCCTTGGCGAGAGATGCAAACTCCTGCAGAATGACTACGAACTATTGAGGCCAATGTTGTTGTGTCTTTTTTCATGAGTTCCTCTTCTTCCTTGGTTTCCACGTGGGCACGTCATGCTTGTGCTCCTCGACGCCGACATCTTTTTGGCCACATCTTGTGATATCGGTTGACATTTTGAGACTTTTGCACAAACTTCCATTGCTGCTTCCACCTCTGCTGATTCCCATAACTGTCGCTGCTTCATCGGTCACTCGATCAGAGGCAGGTGTCATTTCCTACTATAACAACCGATGTGGACTGATCCGCTGCTCCAATCTACCCACACATTGTGCAAGCATAGGAAACATCGCCCGAGGATTATTCTGTGGTTGCTCAATGGGCAAGTCCTCTAGACCGCTATGTTGTCCAAATTTACTATCTGTCGTCATAGTAGTTTGCAAAGCCGTCGGATCTCAGTCATCCATCCATAGTTTTTCCATCAAACCTTCCTGGTTTGGATTACAAACCCAGCTTCCAAACTATACCCTTACTTACGAAACCTACAGAATTCTCTGCCTGCCTTGAACTCACAGCGAGGATGCACGGTAGTGTAAAAGACAGCAAGGCTGCTGCTGGTGTGGAACAACTGCTCTAACGCTGACTTGCTGCCGCACCCGCTTTTGTTGTGCAGCCAAGATTGTGTTGCCCCAACAAAGGATACCGCTCTTGCTGCTTCTGTTGCTTCTACTGCTGCTTCTGTTGCTTCTACTACTGCTTCTGTTGCTTCTACTGCTGCTTCTGTTGCTTCTACTGCTGCTTCTGTTGCTTCTACTGCTGCTACTGTTACTACTCTTGCTACTCCTGTGGCTAGTGATGCTGCAGCGACTGCTGCTGTGAAGGCGGCGGCTGCGGTAGCTGCCCGTAGCCGCAATGCAGCTGATTGCATCGGCGGTTATTGCAGCCACCCATTGTCGGCATGTGATGTGAGTGCTTGCGACTCTTGCGGTTGCCTCTTCAGAAATGTTTGGAATTGCAGCTGGTGCTGTGGTCACCACCAAGGTTGCAGCACATGTACAAGGAGTAGCAACACCTACATGCGTCATAGCTACTACTCGAGGGGTAGCAGCACCCATTGGTGATGGTAACAGCAAACGCGGTCGCAACACTTGACAGTGCTATTGCAGCTGAAAGAGAAGCAAAAGCAACATCTGCTATTGTTGTTGTAGCCATAGAAGATAACGCGGCTACTACAGCGATTACGACTCCACAGTTCATGCGGTTAGTCTTGTAAGCGTTGTGGCTCCTTTGCTGCAGCCACAGACGCCATTGATGCTCCTACCAAAGACATAGGAAACAAAACAATCACGATGAGTGGAAGTGCTACAAACAAAGTTCAGCAAACTTCCGCCTGCGGCTCTGCCACAGTAATGTTGTGCTTTGTGCCGTCCCTGTACAGTTTACTATGACCACTCGGCCGTGTCCATACTCGTGCAGATCCCTGAGGCAGGCGGCCATGGTGACACCGGCGCGACGACAGGCGGCGGACTACCCGTATGGAGCTGACCGACCACTGTTCCAGAGCCCCAGATGTCACCGGGACTCCTTGCTATGCCTTCTACGTGTTGCAGGCGCCTTTCGGCGGACTGGGCATGAGGCCCATTTGCATGTTTTTGCATTGTATACTCGCTGTCAGTCTATGGATGCATGCATGTGACCAGTCGCTGCGCCCGTCTTTTGATTCTGCACGTCTAGGTTCAGACGGCGTAGGATTCTGACATGTGTGCGCAGAGTTACAGCCAAAACAGTGGTTTTGGGCCGGTTTTAGGACAGCTCTTGGACTGCCGCGTGCGACACCCGCCGTGCGCCGCGGCAGGTATTCATGCCCTGGACCTGTCAGTTGTTATTTCTCTCTGTATATGCTATATTGAAGCATTCTGACACTTTGACTTGTGTCTCCTAGCCAAACCCTTGCCGTTGTGTGTACGACCTGTGACTGTCGTCACCGTCTGACTAGGCACTGACGCCCGGTCAGCGGCTGTGTTGTTAGGAAGCTTCTACGCACTTTCGCATGGTATCAGAGCAGTGAGACAGTTCTCACTGAGCTGCACAGCAGAGACGCAGCAGAGCAGCAGAAGTGAGAGTCACCGCTGCAGCAGACCTTCTGGGACCTGTTGGAGACGGCCGTACGCCGTCCGCGTGCTCCACCCACCACGTGAGATCGCAGCTGCTGAGGCAGCAGCAGTAGTGCGTACCGCCACACAGAGGCGTGTGGCGGTTGCGGTGCGTGCAGCCGCCACTTCCCCCCACAGCCGCAGGAGCAGAGCAGCAGCAGCAGAGGCGGCGGCGGCAGCCGCGCAGCAGCAGCGCAGCAGCAGTGGCCGCCACAGCAGCGTGGCAACAGCGGCGGCAGCAGCAGCGCAGCAGCGGCGTCGGCAGCAGCAGCGCAGCAGCGGCAGCGGCACAACAGCAGCAGCGGCAGTCGCGGCGGCAGCAGCAGCGCAACAGTGGCAGAAGCAGCAGCGCGCGGCGGCGGCAGCCAGTAGCAGCACGCGGCGGCGGCAGCCAGCAGCAGCTGCAGCGCGCAGCAGCAGCGCCGCGCGCAGCAGCAGCCGCCGTGCGCAGTAGCAGCAGCAGCAGCGCAGCCGCCGCTGCCACCGCTGCACACGTAGCTAGGCAGCTGCTGCTGCAGCTGACAGCACAATTGCAGCAGCAGCTAGGCGGAAGCTGCTGCGCAGCTTCCGCGGAGCTGCCGCGCGCCACCGCGCAACGGCAGAACCGTGACAAAAAAAAAAGGAGGAGATGAGCTGACGTCAGCATTGTTGGTTGCTGACGTCATCAGGTCGTGCTGACATCAGCAACCACTTGCTGACATCAGCATTACACTTAGCCAAACTTTCAACCGAAAAGTCAAACGTTGCCAGCGTTTCAACTCCGCGAGAAACGCAGACGGTTTTGAAATCTGGCAAACTTGACCTGTCGTCCCATAGTGAGCGGCGACATGAGTTCGCCCGACGACAAGGACAAGGGACCAGGTGATCCCTCCTCCTCTTCTTCAGGGGTATTGAGCCCTCGCTCGCAGGCCATTGAGGACCTGCGCAGCCAGCAAGAGGAGATGTGTCGTCTGTAGCGAGAGCAGACTGACGCGATCCGCATGCTGACTGAGCTCCTGCGCGCTCAGTCCACGGCTCCTCCGCGGATTACTGAGGGAGCTGCCGGCGTTGCGGCCTCCACCCAGCACTCGGCTCAGGTGCCCGTGACAGGGGCCCCGCCTGCTTCACCTCCTGGTGTGGTCTCCCCACCACCTGAGGACCTTCTTGATGACGAGCCATTCATGCCAGGCTTCGAGGATGACTCCCAGGAGCGGGAGATTCGTCTCCTACAGGAGAGCCTCCGTCAGCTGCAAACGTGTATCCGACCTCCACCCGTGTCCCCGATACGACCATCACCTGACTTCCCCAGTGATCACCCCCTTCCAGGAGTTCTTCCCGTCACTCGCCCTCCTCAGCCTGCGATTGCTCTCCCCACGGAGCGGCAGCCAAAGGACTTTGAGGCACCACCTCCACGGTACATCAGCGAGGATGGATTTGACTGCTGGGCGATCCTGTTTCAGGTGTGGGCCACTTCTGAGGGAGTGTGGCCTTACTACCACAGCCCATATCAGTCTACAGATCCAGCACAGGTGCTGACAGCAGCCCGGGCCATGCGAGGGCTTCTCTACGCCATGCCACGCGAGACTGTCGTTGACTTCCGTCCCTTCCTCGGCGAGGCTGGCACACGCACCGGAGCTGATCCTCGTGGAGGCTGGGATCTAGCGTTGTCCCTACTGGCCGCAGAGACGCACGCCACGCGTGCGTCACACATTCGTGCTTTCCACTCTCTCCGTCAGGGACCAGCGGAGCCTGCAGCGGATTATTGGCGACGCGCCATGCATATCTACACGCGCCTGGGGACCTCAAGGGGCACACAGCTGTGGGCGCTTCGGACGATCATGCTCAGAGTTCGCCTGGAGTACACCGGCATATTCACACGTTACAGCAACGCTGCTCTTGAGCCTTTCTTAGCCACCCTGCAGCTGCTCCCATGGGCTCATCAGCTTTTCCTCCAGGTGACGTCGGCCCGCGAGGCAGCAGTAGCATATCAGGAGACTTCCCTCGCTGCAGCAGTCCTCGCCTTACCACCATCTTCCCTCCTGCAGTCACCCCCACCTTCCTCCATCACGACCTCATCTTCCTCCTCCTCTTCCACCCCGTCTACACCCACGCAGACGCAGGGCGTTGCAGCAGCTACCGAGGGGTAGAAGAAGAATAGGAAGCGCGGATCGGGTCAGCAGCAGTCGTCATCTTGTGGTAGCAGTGGCCGTTCCATGCACTGCTACAACTGTGGAGGTGCCCATCGCTACACCGAGTGCCACCAGCCGCTCGACTGGGAGCGCATCACTCGCGGACTTCAGGCTGCCCATGCTGCTCGCACCGCGTCCGGCACGTCGATCGCACACTCCTCAGGACGCGCGGCGACTACGACTGCAGCTGTTCCTACATCCTCACCGGCGAGCAGCAGTGATCCAGACCCACGTGACCGCACCATCGCCGAGCTTCGTCATCTTCTGGCGCTTCGCTTTCAGGGAGGTGCGAGTGTGTTGTCATTGTCGAGTGGGTCACAGACTGCTTGTTCGTCCGTCCTCGTGACTCGTGATGACACGTGTGGGGGAGCACAGTCCGCATGTGATGATGATGGGCCTGACTGCACTGACTGGACTCATGAGTCTCACCTTCGTGATGTACGTCGTTCCTTCCCACTGACGGCTCAGCGTCCCTCTGATGCCGAGTGTTCTATTGCTCATTGTACAGTGACGTCCACCAGTCGTGACTCCGGTGGCACTTGGATCATTGACTCCGGTGCCACCCACCACATGACGTGTCGTCGTAGTGACTTTGTGGTACTTGGTCCTGTCACGACTGTCCGTTCTGTTCGTACAGGTTCTGGTCAGTCCTTACCGGTTCACGGTGTTAGGGTTGTATGCTTTGATGGTCCGTCTGGCCCCCTGTATCTCTCTGACGTACTGTTTGTGCCTGATCTTGAGCTCAATTTGCTGTCTGTGCGTGCCTGCACTCTGATGGGTCTCTCCGTTGAGCATACCGCTGACTCAGCGATTGTGACTGCTCTTGACACCCGTAGCATTGTCCTGCGTGCTTCAGTCGTAGATGATTTGCACCGCATTAATCGGCCCTCCTCCCCTTGCTCTCCCTCCTCCTCTGGTCGCGTTTTTGTCACTGGTGTTCTATCCTCAGAACACCAGCGGTTGCTTCACCGACGTCTATGTCACGTGGGCTCCGACACTATGTCGAAGCTCATCCGGACACAGCCCGCTCTTGGTCTTGACGTGGCTTCTTTCGAGAAGCCACCCAAGACCGACTGTCATTTTTGCGCTCAGGGTAAGATGCACCGGTGCACTTACCCTGATTCGCGTTCCCGAGCACTGAGGCCCCTCGAGTTCATCCACTCGGACCTGCTCGGTCCTCTCCCAGTCGAGTCGCTATCCGAGAGGGGCCGGTATGTTCTGACGCTGACTGATGATTTCACCCGGATGCGGTGGGTCTACAGTCTGCGTCAGAAGAGCGACGCCGCCCTTGCGGTTCGGCTCTGGCTCGTGATGGCTGAGCGTCAGTCTCGCCACACGCTACATACCTTTCGCTCGGATTGCGGCGGCGAGTTCCTCGGCGAGATGGACTCCTTNATTTTTCACCAGGTCTCCGCTCCTGCTACCCCACAGCAGAACGGTGTATCTGAGTGCTGGAACCGCACCATGGAGGATGCGGTCCGCGCCATGCGGTCTGAGTGCGGTCTCCCGGAGTCCTTCGCATTCGAGGGCTTCGCCTACATGACTTGGGTTTCGAACCGCCTCCCGCATGGTCCGCTTCCGGATCATGTTACACCGTACGAGCTCCGGTTTGGCCACCGTGCCGATCTTCGTCTCGCACGCGTCTGGGGATCCCTGGCCTCCGTATGGTACACCGAGGACCAGCAGGGGTCCAAGGTCTCCCCTCGGGGTCGCTTGTGTGCCTTCATTGGCATCTCCCCGCGGTCGAAGGCCTGGCGCTTTTGGGACCCCACTCGCCGTCGTGTCATTGAGTCCCGTGACGCGCTGTTTTTTGAGTCACTCACATACCGTGATCTGACTTTGATCACAGTGCTCTCAGCATCTCATGTCCCTTCCTGTGAGGGTCCTCAGCGGATGGGGGAGACCTCTTCGCCAGCGACCATTCCTCGCCAAGCTGATGTGTCCGCTCGAGTCCCCTCTCGATCTCCAGCACTTGATGATCCGGCTATCATTGCCGTTGGTCCAGAGATCCCACCTGTCCAGCCTGCTTCGCACCCCACAGGTACCACTCCTCCCACGACTCCTCCTGCATCACCGTCTGTGTCCACTGGCACCCCTCTTCCGGCGTCTGACCCAGCCCAGCCCACTCCTGTCTCTACCCAGACGTTCCTCTCGCAGCATCGCGAGCGGTGATCCAGGCACAAAGGCCTTAGGCCCGAGTGTCCGCACAGAGCTTTCAGAGGTACACCCAGCGTGCCCCATAGGGCACGACCTGGTCACTCGCGAGTTCCATATCGCCTATGACGCAGCAGCTAATCTCGTGGCCGTCAGGCCAGACACTGAGTCGTGTGCACTTGCCACGCATAGTTCATCCTCTATGGCGCCGGACCCGGGCACATTGAGGGAGGCTTTCTCATCGCAGGATGCTGATGCCTGGCGAGCTGCTTGCAAGGATGAGCTTCGCGCTATCCGAGAGCACAGAGTCTACGAGCTGGTCGACCTTCCCCCTGGGAGGAAGGCGATTCAGGTCAAGTGGGTCTTTCACAAGAAAGTGAAGCCGGATGGCTCACTGGAACGCTACAAGGCCCGCTTGGTCGTCAAGGGGTTCTCTCAAATTGAGGGAGTTGATTACATTGACACCTTTGCCCCTGTCGGCCGCATGACCTCAGCACGAGCTCTGTTCGGTGTAGTAGCTCAGCATGACTGGGAACTACACCAGATGGATGTGAACAACGCGTTCCTCCATGGCTCTNGGTGTTGGAACCGGGAGATCACTGGCACCTTGACTCGCGCGGGATACGTACAGAGCGAGGCAGACCCCTCACTCTTCATCCTACCGACACCCGAGCGGTTTACCGCCATCCTGGTCTATGTTGATGACCTTCTGATCGCGTCTCCGTCGCTGCAGTCCGTGAAGGAGGCCAAGGCTATCCTGCAGACCGCCTACAAGATGAAGGACCTCGGTCCTACATCGGTGTTTCTCGGTATGGAGATTGTGCGAGATCGCAGACATCGGACACTGTTGCTGCATCAGGCCCGATACGCACGAGTCGTGGGGGAGCGCTTTAGCGATCTCCTTGGTGCAGTGCCCACTGCTTCCACACCACTCACACATGATGGGCAGGATGCCCTGAAGGTGGATGACCCTACACAGCTGGGGGAGACAGTAGACGTGACCTTGTACCTCCGTCTCATCGGATCTCTAATGTACCTGGCCACTACCACGCGTCCCGACATCGCGTTCGCCGTCAACCTCCTCGCTCAGTTCTCGCAGGCTCCACGTGCGAGAGCTCTTCACGCGGCTGTGCGAGTGGTACGGTACGTGGTGTCCACGCCATATCTCGGACTCTGCTTTCGTCGGCAGTGTTCGGTGGTCCTTGACGGCTACACTGACAGCGACTGGGCTTGGAGTCCTGACGGGCGCAGTCGCACTGGCTATGTGTTTCTGCTCTGTGGTACCGCTTTGTCTTGGCGAAGCGGAAATCAGGGCTGCATCGCACGTAGCTCGTCGGAGGCAGAGTATGTGGCTTTGGGGGCAGGGGCTGCTGAGGCAGTTTGGCTGCAGCGCTTGTTTCTTGAGCTTGGGCAGTCAGTACCCACCATTGTGCTGCGTTGCGACAACCAGAGTGCTCTCGCCATTGCGGAGAACTCTGGTATTTTTCATGCTCGCACAATGCACATTGCTGTTGAGCATCACTTCGTTCGTGATCTGGTGGAGCGACGCGTGATCTCCATCATGTGGGTTGGCACTGACTTGCAGCGAGCTGATTTCTTGACGAAGGCACTTGCCCGCGGAAAGTTCCTGGTGGCCATTCGTTCTGTTGGGCTTCGCCCCGTGCTTGACAGTGGTTGAGTGTGGGATGTACGTTGCCGTCTCATCTGTCTGTGTCACTCACTATGTGGTTGTACCAGTGCTGCACGCGTGTGGACATGCGTACCATCGGGTCATGGGGGAGTGTTGTGCTTTGTGCCGTTCCTGTACAGTTTACTGTGACCACTCGGCCGTATCCATACTCATGCAGATCCCTGAGGCAAGCGGCCCTGGTGACACCGGCGCGACAACAAGCGGCGGACTACCCGTCTGGAGCTGACCGACCACTGTTCCAGAGCCCCAGATGTCACCGGGACTCCTTGCTGTGCCTTCTACGTCTTTCAAGCGCCTTTCGGCGGACTGGGCATGAGGCCCAGTTGCATGTTTTTGCATTGTATACTCGCTGTCAGTCAATGGATGCATGCATGTGACCAGTCGCTGCGTGCGTCTTTTGATTCTGCACGTCTAGGTTCAGACGGCGTAGGATTCTGACATGTGTGCGCAGAGTTATGGCCAAAACAGTGGTTTTGGGCCGGTTTTTGGACAGCTCTTGGACTGCCGCGTGCGACACCCGCCGTGCGCCGCGGCAGGTATTCATGCCCTGGACCTGTCAGTTGTCATTTCTCTTTGCATATGCTATATTGAAGCATTCGGACACTTTGACTTGTGTCCCCTAGCCAAACCCTTGCCGTTGTGTGTACGACCTGTGACTGTCGTCACCGTCTGACTAGGCACTGACGCCCGGTCAGCGGCTGTGTTGCTAGGAAGCTTCTACGCACTTTTGCAAGTACTACGTGACATGAGCCGTCACTTCAAGGGCCTCCACGTTGTCATGACTTGTTCGCCCCACCCCCCTCCCCAGCCCAAGGTGTGTTGTAGTTTCTAGCCAGTGTATTGTAGAGGTTGCAGGTGGTGTCTCTCAATGTCTCAAACACCACGAGGGACTGTAGCAAACATTCTACCAGCATCTTGTGTCAGAACGGACATGGTGTGTGCTACAATGCAACAAACGACACTAAACAACAAAGGTAAACTTGAAGGAGTCAAAGTCACTTGAAGAAATGACGTGGTGGGGACATTTCCCACCTCCCCACCATGGGGCTCACTCTAGGGCGACCATGCGGATAGGCCGTGTTGTGCTTTGTGCCGTTCCTGTAGAGTTTACTGTGACCACTCGGCCGTGTCCATACTCGTGCAGATCCCTGAGGCAGGTGGCCCTGGTGACACCGGCGCGACGACAGGCGGCGGACTACCCGTCTGGAGCTGACCGACCACTGTTCCAGAGCCCCAGATGTCACCGGGACTCCTTGCTGTGCCTTCTACGTCTTACAGGCGCCTTTCGGCGGACTGGACATGAGGACCATTTGCATGTTTTGCATTGTATACTCCCTGTCAGTCAATGGATGCATGCATGTGACCAGTCGTTGCGTGCGTCTTTTGATTCTGCACGTCTAGGTTCAGACGGCGTAGCATTCTGACATGTGTGCGCAGAGTTACGGCCAAAACAGTGTTTTTGGGCCGGTTTTAGGACAGCTCTTGGACTGCCGCGTGCGACACCCGCCGTGCGCCGCGGCAGGTATTTATGCCCTGGACCTTTCAGTTGTCATTCCTCTCTGCATATGCTATATTGAAGCATTCTAACACTTTGACTTGTGTCTCCTAGTCAAACCCTTGCCGTTGTGTGTACGACCTGTGACTGTCGTCACCGTCTGACTAGGCACTGACGCCCGGTCACCGGCCGTGTTGCTAGGAAGCTTCTACGCACTTTCTCATGGTATCAGAGCAGTGAGACAGTTCTCACTGAGCTGCGCAGCAGAGACCCAGCAGAGCAGCAGCAGTGAGAGTCACCGCTGCAGCAGATCTTCTGGGACCTACTGGAGACGGCCGTTCGCCGTCCGTGTACTCCACCCACACGTGAGATCGCAGCTGCTGAGGCAGCAGCAGCAGCGCGTACCGCCACGCAGAGGTGTGTGGCGGCTGCGGTGCGTGCAGCCGCCACTCCCCCCCCACAGCCGCAGCAGCAGAGCAGCAGCAGCAGAGGCGGCGGCGGCAGCCGCGCAGCAGCAGCGGCCGCCACAGCAGCATGGCAACAGCGGCAGCAGAAGCAGCGCAGCAGCGGCGTCGGCAGCAGCAGCGCAGCAGCGGCAGCGGCACAACAGCAGCAGCGGCAGTAGCAGCGGTAACAGCAGCGCAGCAGCGGCAGCAGCAGCAGCGCGCAGCGGCGGCAGCTAGCAGCAGCGCGCGGCGGCGGCAGCCAGCAGCAGCTGCAGCGCGCAACAGTAGCGTCGCGCGCAGCAGCAGCCGCCGCCCGCAGCAGCAGCAGCAGCAGCGCAGCCGCCGCTGCCACCGCTGCACACGCAGCTACGCAGCTGCTCCTGCAGCTGACAGCACAGCTGCAGCAGCAGCTGGGCGGAAGCTGCAGCGCAGCTTCTGCGGAGCCGCCGCGCGCCACCGCGCAGCGGCAGAACCGTGACAAGAAAAAAAAAGAAAAAAAAAAGGAGGGGACGAGCTGACGTCAGCATTGTTGGTTGCTGACGTCATCAGGTCGTGCTAACGTCAGCAACCACTTGCTGATGTCAGCATTACACTTGCCAGCGTTTCAACTCCCCCAGAAACGCAGACGGTTTTGAAATCTGGCAAACTTGACCTGCCGTCCCATAGTGAGCGGCGACATGAGTTCGCCCGACGACAAGGACAAGGGACCAGGTGATCCCTCCTCCTCTTCTTCAGGGGTATTGAGCCCTCGCTCGCAGGCCATTGAGGACCTGCGCAGCCAGCAGGAGGAGATGCGTCGTCTGCAGCGAGAGCAGACTGACGCGATCCGCACGCTGACTGAGCTCCTGCACACTCAGTCCACGGCTCCTCCGCGGACTTCTGAGGGAGCTGCCGGCGTTGCGGCCTCCACCCAGCACTCGGCTCAGGTGCCCGTGACAGGTGCCCCGCCTGCTTCACCTCCTGGTGTGGTCTCCCCACCACCTGAGGACCTTCTTGATGACGAGCCATTCATGCCAGGCTTCGAGGATGACTCCCAGGAGCGGGAGATTCGTCTTCTACAGGAGCGCCTCCGTCAGCTGCAGACGGGTATCCGACCTCCACCCGTGTCCCCGATACGACCGTCACCTGACTTCCCCAGTGATCACCCCCTTCCAGGAG
>SZWC01005250.1:11255-51737 GCA_023375785.1 Penium margaritaceum
GAGGGGGAGGTAGAAAGGGTGGGGGGAGAGAGGGGTATGGAGGATGGAGGGGCGGGAGGGAGGAAGGGGAGAGAGGGAGGGGTTGGGGGGAGGGATGGAGAGAGGGAAGGGGGAGGGAGCGGAGGAAGGGAGGCAGAATGATGGATGGAGGGAGGGAGAGAGAAAGTGAGAGGGGGGGGGGCGGGGGTAGAGGGAAATGGGAGGTCAGAGGATGATGGTTGGAGGGAGTATGGTGCGCAAGGGGAGTGCAAAATGCGGGTCATGGAAGGGAGGCAGGGGATGGTAGCTTAGTACGGAGATGCAGGAGATGGAGAAAACAGGGATGAGAGGATTAGAGAGGAGGGGGGTGCGAAATTTCCTTGTGAGTTGGTGGGTGGGGAAATGACAGGAATGTTGATAGACGAAGAGTCTGGTTTGTGTGGATAAGTGCAAGGGCGGTTTGTCGGTGTGCATATGCTCACTGCATGTGTAGGCATACATGTGCGCATGGCATTTGTAGGTGTACGCGCCAGTACAAGTCAGAAGTGTGTTGTGTGCGGATATTCTTTAGAGTGCAGACGTTTGTGTGCCCACGGCATGGGAGGTCTCCACCACTCCTCCAACTGCTTGCCAGGGGCCTAGCTCGTGGCCGGTAGGAAGGAGTGGTTGATGAGGCAAGGCAGGAGGGGGCGAATGGGAGAGAGGTTGGGGACAGGAGGTGGCGGAGGGGTTTTTGGAAACAGGTCGTGGTGGAGGGGGATGTGGAAGGGAGGGGCAGGAAAGGAGGTGGGTTGGGTGGAATGGAAGGGGAAAAGTCAGGAATGGAATGGCTCTTAAGCTAGGTGGTCGGAGGGGAAGGTTTTCGTTTAGTAGCAAGGCCGATCCAAGGGAAGAGAGGTGGGTGGAGAAGGGAATGGATTGTGTGGGCGGATGATGTGTGGTGAGGGGGCTGTCTACTGAGAAGAGAGGGTCCGCGCAAGGACGGTCGTCGCATCAAGACCTGGTTACCGTTGCTCATGAGCCGTGCGACTGGTCGGCCCATGTGGCTGCTGAGGGCTGCCTGTGAAGCAGCAGCCCTCAGACAAAGCATGCTGGTCCAGGTCATTGGGGCTATAAACGATAGCACCAGCGATAGCACCAGTGACAGCACCAGCGATAGCACCAGCATCAGGCTGCATCAGCCCGCCCCCTCACATTGGCTGAAGTGCAAGTGCGCCGTGCCCTGTCGATCTTCTGCAGTAGTTCCCTGACGACGTGGCTTCAGATTTCAGCGTTCAGCCTCGACGTGTGAAGATTTTTGTGTTTTTCTGTACGCTTTTCAAAGCATTTAGAAAGACACAAACCTGCCTCGACGTGTGAAGCATTTTGTGTCCTGCAAACGCACAAAATGCATCGTATGTTGGATCATCGGTGTCGAATGTGGTGGATGTCATGTGCAAAAATCTGCCAGGTGCAAGTTTGGCCTTGCTTGTGGTTGTTTTGTTGGCCATGGTTCCGCAGGTTGGATTTACGTGCTGAACGCTTCATGCCCGGAAGGCCGCTGGGCTGCTGCCGGTGCAAGCCTCAGCCTCATCGCCAACTCCTTCGCGTTTGCGTGATGAAAAATTCCGTTTCCAAAAGGTACTATGTGGTGCCCCTGCACCAAGGTGACCTGCATTCGTGGAGACCGAACATGCACGCGTGTGTCTGTGTGGCGCCATATGTGTTCCATCTGTTGTGGCAAGAGGTGTTCGTTTTGGTTGCTACGCAACTTGCGTTGATTTGATAATTGTGATGGCTCAGGGTTTTCATAGAAGCAGAGGTTGCTGCCATGGACCAGCAGACCCACACAGTACAAGAAGTAACCGTCGCTAGGGAAGGCATGGCGTTCCCGATAGGGTGAGAGTGTTGACCTTGTAGAGCCAGGGAAAACTAATCTTGACTCGGGAAGTCAAAATCAACGAGGTCTCAACATCAGAGTGAAACTTGTGATAAATCTTTGCCGGGTGATGAGAATGTCATGGCCTTGAGTTGCCTCAGGCACTTCATTTTATTGTCAATAGCGTTCACATTGTTCACAGCATTGCAGAGTTCACACAGGCACCCATGTACATTGGATCAATCTCTGTCAATCAAGGGTGAAGTGAATGCATTGACAACTTCGCGTGACTGTTTTTGTGATAGCATGAAGCTGAAAGAATGGAGGGTGACGTGAATGGTCTCATCTTCGCAAAAGGCATGTTAATCCGTGTGCATGTATTTTTCCGTTGGTGTGGTCGTGAGTCCGCAAGGCATGTTAGCTCAGAGAGTGGAGGTAACGCACCATGAGCGTGACCTAGCGGGGTCGTCATCATCTCAAGGCCCCGCGCCTTAGTGTGGTCACCTTCGCCCTGGCAATTGGAAATCTCCTACAGCAGCAGGTTGGGGCAGCAGCATTGTTGATGCACCATGCGGGAACCCACGCTCGTTGCTTAAGCTGCCCCCTGTGTCTGTTGCACCAAAGCCTAAGTCTAAGGGCTCTGGTGTTTGTAACTCAGAATTGCGCACGCCAGAGTCAACAACAGACACGAGCTGAAAACTGGAAATGACTGATTAAGAAATTAGAATGAGCAACAATGGGAGACCCCTCCAAATTCTAGCTGCTCCCCTCCCCCTCCAAGCTCTGTAGAGCTTGTTACTCAGTTTCTTAGCCAATCACAAAATAGACCAATTTTCTGGCAAGCATGGTTTTCTCGGTTAGCCCTGCGAGACGGCCGACAGCCCAAAACACGGGCGTCGTTCGTTTTGCCTGGAAATTGGACCATACCATAATACACACGTTTGAAATGCAGTCAAGCAGTAAGAATCAACTAGAAAATTTTCATTGAGGAGTTATGGCAGCTTAAACCCAGGCAGCTTCTACGTTAATCCCCGGTACCAACACTGCCCGAAAACAATGAAACTTGAACCCTAGGCATAACATGGCGCTGCGAACGCTACAGTGCAGTCACACACAGCGCTCGATGTGTGCAGACAGCATATGCAGTGATGGTGACTGCTTGCGACACGACTGCCGAGGATGTCAGCGGATGGAGTTGAGCACGTTGGAGGGAAGAGGCTTCAGCAAAGTGCGTGTAGGTCTCAGCGTGCGTCGGCTCCACCAGACGACACTCCAGAAGCGTCGCGTCTCGCCATCAGTAATGTGCACGCCGATGTACACAAGTCGGGAGGACACAACAGAATGCAAGTGAGAGATGTGTGAAAAACCAACACTCCATGAATCGCAAGCGTGGTGCACATAGACGGGCAGAGAGCACAGAGACCAAGTGGACGGGGAGAGAGAGAGAGAGAGAACCTCACGGATGCACACCGACCGCACTTACAGCCTTCCTGAACGAGTCACGCTTCAGTGCCTTGGTCAAGAAGTCAGCCAAATACCATGTTGTTCAACCCACACAATGTTGATGCTGCCTATTGCAACAACGAACGCACATAGTGATACTCGACCTTGATGTGCTTTATGCGAGTGTGATGCACGCCATGATTGTTAGCAATGGCTAGGGCATTTTCTTTCCCATAGTGCGACGTCATGGACGGGACTGACTCAGGCAACTCGGACAACAGATGGTGTGGCCACACACTTACACAAGTGCTAGAACCCAAGGGCCACATACTCAGCCTCATCAGTGGAACGCGCAATGCAACCTTCCTTGCCGCTGCACGAGGATACATCTGTTCCGCCAACAAGAAATGTCATGCTAGTACGACTCTTACCGTCCGGACTACCGGCCCATACATTACCGGTGTATCCTGTCGCCACAACGGATGGCTGTCGACGGAACATGAGGCCTCGTCGTGGTATCAGAGGCATAGCGCAGCAAAGGCAACACAACACCTGCGAACATGTCAAGTCAACGCCGGTGCTCCCCAGAACGCACCCGTGCAAAGGAAATGTTGCCCGATTTTTTCTGTCAGCGTTGACCCACCGGGTGGCGTCGTGAAAACGCTCTCGACTCGGGGGAAATGTTGCTGAACATTTTTTGGCAACACGGACTCCACGCCGATGGTATCACTGGTGGATGTGCAGCTGGCACGTAGTACCAATGCTCGAGCAACGTCGACGCACCACAGGGAGCAGTGAGCAGGGACAAACGGAAAAAAAAACACTAAAAGCAATCGCGCAACCTGAGGTGGCCCTGTTCTAGCAGGAGTAGCCACCATAGCCGCTGCAGTAGCACCTGCAGCACGTAGTAGCTTAGCAGCAGCAATGGCATCAGCTGCAACATCAGCAGTAGCAACAGCAGCAGCAACAATAGCAATAGCAACAGTAGCAGCAGTAGCAATAGCTGCAGCAGTTGTAGTAGGAGCAATATTTGCTATGGAAGCAGCAGCAGCAGTATTAGCAGAAGTAGTAGTAGCAACAACGGCAGCAGCAGTAGCCTTCTAGCTAACGCAGCAGCGGCAAAAGCAACAGCGCAGCTCTCAGCCATTGCTAATATCAGGCACACTCAACAAAATTCACTACTAACGTCACTGCCGACGTCGGCAACAAACAAAACTATAGTAGCAACCCTACGAACAACGCGGCAACAGCTACTGACATCAGCCATCGTAGGCTGACGTCACTACTAATATCACCGCTCACATTAGGAGCACACACGAAAAAAGGAGGGGAAATCAAGGACACCATGGCAGAGAATGAAGAGGGGTACTCCTTTGATGGAGCCCCCCCCCCTTCCTGCAACAACCGCAACAATTGGATTAGTAGCAATTGTAGCCGTTGCCGCTGCAACAACAGTACTAATAACAAGAGCACCAGCTGAAGCAACTATAATAGTAGCCGCTGTAGTAGTTATAGCAGCAACAGTAGTAGCAGCTGCAGCAGGCGTAGCAACAGCCGCTGTAGTAGTAGCAATAGCAGCAACAAACGCAACAGCAACAGCAGCAGCCGCGGTAGTAGTAGCAGCAGCAATAGCAGCAGTAGCAGAAGCAATAGCCACAGCAACTGCAGCAGCTCCAACATCCTGCAGGCTTTGTCGTTGGTCATGTTGACTCGACAGATCTGCTCACCGCTGTGCCCCAATAGCTCGAAACGCTGACACAATACCTAGTCGCACTAGAGCAGCCAACACAGCTGCTGACACAACTTCCGTAGCAGCAGCATCAGCAGCCGCCGCAACAGCCGCAGCACCAGCAGCAACAGCAACAGCAAGCACCTTTTGTTCCACCCGGGTACGTGAGCCATGTGGTATCATATGCCACCTAGTACTTGGTATAGCAACACACCCAACGCCAACAGCAGACGGTGACGTCAATCGTAGGCCCCACTCTGGGTGTCGGCCGCAGGCCGAAGGACTTTGAAACCCCACCGCCATCACTTCAGGCTAGCGAGCATTTCCGGAGTTGGGAGCTCAGCTTTCGGATCTGGGCAGAGGGTGAGGGCTTGTGGCCCTACTATGTCCTACCCTTCAACTCCACCCAAGCAGACCAGGATATGACGTGGGTCGTGCCGCACGTGCCCTCGTCCATGTTGTCCCACCAGTTGTACGTCTCGCCCTCAAGCCCTTCCTCGGCGACCTCACCACAGGCGCACTCCCTGACCCTACAGCAGCGTGGCACGTGCTTACGCGCCCTCATCTTCTGTTCAGTGACGCCGAGACCAGCCGCTTGATTTGGGAGTTCAACTGCCTTCGCATGGGGGAGACTGAGACAGTCGCCCGCTATTGGCAGTGCCCAAAGGACATTATGCGCCGCTTCAGAGACGACGCGCCACCCCCTCTCTTAGCGCTGCCCATGAAGCGTGGCACCACCGATGTCTTATGTGACGTCTTCGTGCACTACTTCCAAGAGGTCCTCGCCGCGATGGCTGCCAAGGGTACCCTCATGGCCTAGGCATACAAGCTTTTCCTCCGCATTGAGGATGCTTATCAGGAGTCACATATCCATCACACGAAGTCCCTCGCCTCTCCCACGATTGCCTTAGTGGTTGTTGTGGCCCCGGCAATAGCAACGTCCACCAGCACCTCCTCGTCCGGCAAGAAGAAGTGTATGGGCAAGAAGGACAATGGCCCACAGAGCAATATAGCGAATCCGATGGCGTCATTCTCGTCTGCCACAGGCTGTGGCCAGTCAGGACACAGGCGGTACACGTTCCCGCTCCCGACTGACGAGGCTCGCTTCATAGCCATCATGCGTCGCAAGCGTGAGCGTCACCTTGCCACCAATTCCGTGACTGTCGTTGCTCATGCTGCATCTACGCTGCTGGCAACGGCTCCACCATAATATTTTCCGCAATCGTCCGTGCCGGCTCCTCCGTCACCAGCGCCTTCCTCCTCCTTAGTGGACTCCGGTACCATCACACTACAGTCGGTCTACTTTGTCGGACCCTCCACCCTCGAGCATCATTTGGAGTAGTTCATTACACTCCAGCTCGGCCTTCCTCGCCCACCTCCCCAGGGAAGTGTTAGTTGCATTGTCGCTAGTTCCACTGCCCTACCCTACATGACAGAGTTTGTGCTGCGGTCGTGCCTTATACCTTTTTCACTCCATCCTTTGTCGTACCCTTCCCACCTGCTTCTCTTCGTGATGATGTCGCCTGGCTGGATGACTGGCAGTCCTCGTTCGCACCTTCGTCCACCACGTCCATATCGCTTGCCCACTCCCATGTGGCTGTCAACGACCTTGCCACACCGGTCAGGGATCTGTCAGAGACCTGAATCATCGCCTTCGGGGCCATGCATCACATGACGGCCTTGCGCGAGGCCTTCAGTCTCCTCAGTCCCGTCACCGTTGTCTCCGGGGTTCGGACGGGTTCTGGTCAGGTTTTACCCGCTCGTGGTGTCGGCGCTGTTCGTTTCTGTGGTCCTGCTCGTGATGTCTTCGATACTTATGTCTTCTTTGTTTGAGGCCTTGAGATCAGCCTCCTGTCTGTCACCGCCCTTGATCGCATGAGCATGGACGTTCTGTACTCGCGCGATATTCGCACTGTGTCGTTGTGTCCATCAAGTCATGTCGTTTTCCATGCTTCCGCGTAGACAACTTGTGGCGCGTCCCGTACCTGTCCGCTTCTACCTGTGTCCCCTCCTCAACGGCCGACACTGGCCACATGTTTGTTACTAGCACACTCTCTCCACAGCACACATTTCTCCTGCATCACTACCTCTGTCATGTGTACTCTACCGTTGTTGACACCATGCTTTGCACGTAGCCAGCCACGGGCCTTGATCCAGCCTCCTTTCCTCTGCCGTGTCCCACTAAGTGCATTGATTGTGCTGAGGGAAAGATGCACCGTTCCACCTACCTCCTGTCTGCCTCTCATGCAAATGCCCCGCTTCACTTGGTTCACTCTGATGTCATGGGTCCCCTCTTGACAGAGTCAGTCGGAGAGCACGCTTGTTATGTCCTGACACTTACGAACGACTCCTCTCGCTATTGCTGGATCTTTTCCCTTCTACAAAAGAGCAATGTTGCTCCCACCCTTCGGAACTGGCTTGTCCGTGCTAAGCGCGAATGTGGTCGTCCTCTCCAATGCTTCCATTCTGATTGCGAGGGTGAGTTTCTGGAGGAGACCACACTCGTCCTCGCCTCCAGTGACGTCCATCATGAGACGTTGGCGCCTTACACGCCAATCCAGAACGGTGTCTCTGAACGGTGGAACCGCACCATGGGCGACGCCGTCCGCACCATGCGGGTCGAGTCCGGTCTCTCTAACGGCTTTTACTTCGAGGCCATGACCTTCATGATGTGGGTCTGGAACCGGATTCCCCACGGACCCATTCTCCGTTAGTCCACACCATGCCAGCAATGGTGTGGAGAGCAAGCCGACCTCCATCCGGCCCACGTCTGGGACTGCATAGCCGTTGTGTGGTTGCCTACTCCACACCAGGGTGGCAAGCTCGAGCCTCGCGGCCGTCCTTGCACCTTCCTTGGCATCTTGCGTCAGTCAAAGGCATGGCACTTTTGGGATCCCGCCCGGTACTTCATTGTCGAATCCCGGGATACCCTCTTCTTTGAGGGCCTATTTCCCCATGACCTCGTTCGCTCCGGCAGGTCGATGTTCCTCCCGTCACATGGGGAAGTGGTGGGTCTGTCCTCCATCCAGCCGTTTCTGGGCGTCCCATCGTCTCCGCCTGCACGTCCTTCTGTGCCGGCTACCCTGTTCTTGTCCACCAGCCCCTCAGGGCTGGCTGCCCCTTCCGTATCTGCCAGCTCCTCCGGGCCGGCTGCCCCGTCCGTGTCTGCCAGCCTCTTAGAGCCAGCTGCCCTGTCTGTGTGCGCCAGCCCCTGAGGGCCGACTGCACCGTCCGTGTCTGCAAGCCCCTCAGGGTCGGCTGCCCCGTCCATATCTGCTAGCCCCTTAGGGTCGGCTGCCCCATCCGTGTCCACGAGCCCCTCAGGGCCGGCTGCCCCATCTGTGTCCGCCAACCCCTCAAGGCCGGCTGCCCAGTGCGTGCCCGCCAACCCCTACGGGCCGGCTACCCTGTCCGTGACCGCCAGTCCCTCAGGGTTAGCTGCCCCGTCTGTTTCCGCTAGCCCCTGAGCGCCGGCTGTCTCGTTCTTGTCCACTGCCCCCTTAGGGCTGGTTGCCCCGTCCATGTCCGCAAGCACCTCAGGGCCGGCTGTCCTGTCTGTTTCTGTCAGCCCCTCAGGGTTGGGTGCCCGGTTCGTGCCTGCCAGCCCCTCAGGGCCGGCTGCCTCGACCGTGTCGGTGTGCTACACACGTGGTCAAAACGGGAGCCTTCAACCCAGGTCGATAGTGACACACAGGCCGTCTCCTCACGCCCTCTCGCGCCACGACCCCCTGTCACCCCATGAGGCTCCTTGACTCCTGTCAGACCCACTTCCACAGTCGTGAGTGGGGCCTGTGGCACCAAGGCACTTGGCTTGGCCACAATATCATTCATCACTCACCTACATTCAGGGTCAGCTTTGGGTTATGCCTTCCTCCATCAAGAGCACCGGTATGCCATTGCGGCCACGCTCACCAGGGGGACGGGACGTGCACACCCTTATTGTCCATCCTAGGGAGCAACGTGAGGACCCATCCACTCTACGTGAGGCTCGGGCATCTACGAAGGCCGCTCACTAGGAGGTTGCATGCGTCGACGAGCTTGTCGCCATTCGGCAACATCACCTATATGAGCTCGGCGACCTCCCTCCAGGCCGTAAGGCCATCGACGCCAAGTGGGTTCTCCGGCAGAAGTGGAAGCCAGACGGGTCCCTGGACAAGTACAAGGCCTATCTTACAGCCAAGGGGTTTGCTTAGGTCCTTGGGATCAACTATGACCAGATCTTTGCCCCAATCAGTCGGTTCTCCACTAGCCGAGTGGTGTTTAGCCTGGTTACCCAGCACGGGTGGGAATTGCATCAGATGGATGTGAACTGGAGGGTGAGGAGCTGTACATGGTGCAGCCTCTAGGCTTTGACGATGGCTCCGGTAAGGTCTGGAAGTTGTGGAAGGACCTTAATGGCCTGAAGCAGTCACCGCGCTACTGGAGCTAGGAGATCAGTCATACGCTTCTCAACGGCAGCCTCCATCGTAGCTCTGCCAACCCCGAGCTTTTCATCAGTCCGCGAGGTCAGACCCTCGTCGTTGTCCTGGTCTATGTCGACGATCTGCTCATCGCATTGCCAAATGCAGCTGCCATCAAGCAGGTCAAGGACATTCTACGTGCTACCTACCAGATGAAGGACCTCGGGTTAGCACAAGTCTTTCTGGACATGGAGCTTAAACATGATCGGTCTATGGGCATCCTGCATGTCCATCAGGCCACCCACGTCCAGACCTTGTCCGGGCGCTTCGCTGAGGACCTGCCCCTCGTGCCGAGAGCATCCTCACCCATGTCGTCCAATGGTCGGACGATGCTCAAGAGCTTTGATCCAGCCATGGTGGGGGAGCCTGTAGAAGTGACCACATATTTACCCGTCATTCGGTCACTGATGTTCTTGGTGACAACAACGCATCAAGACATTGCATTCGCCGTCAACCTCCTAGCACACTTCTCTCAGGAGCCGCGTCACCTCCACTTTGAGGTTGCAATCCGAGTGCTACGCTATGTTGTCTCTACCTCACGGCGAGGCCTCATGTTCTGTCGACAGCCATCCATTCTGGCGAGAGGATTCACCAACAGTGACTGGGTCGGCAGTCTGGATGGTAAGAGTCGTACTGGGGCGATCTTTCGTGTTGGCGAATCGGGTATATCATGGCGCAGCTCCGATACCAAGCTGGAAATCTCCTATAGCAGCAGGTTGGGGCAGCAGCGTTGTTGATCTAGCATGCAAGAATCCACATCCGTTGCTTAAGATTCCCCCTCAGTCTGTTGCACCACAGCCCAAGTCTGAGATCTGTGGTGTTTGCTACTCAGAACTGCGTGCGCCAGAGTTAGTGCCACACAGCAGCTGAAAACTGGAAATGACTGATTAAGAAATGAGAATGAGCAACAATGGGAGACCCCTCCAAATTCTAGCTCCCCCCCAAATTCTAGCTCCCCCCCAGCTCTGTAGAGCTTGTCACTTGGTTTCTGGTAAGCAGGGTTTCTTGGTGAGCCCTGCCAGATGGCTGACAGTCCAAAACCCGGGCGTCGTCCGTTTTGCATGAATTCTGGACCATACCAGAATACGCATGCTGCAAACGCAGTTGAATGGTCAGAATCAGCTAGAAAAATAGTAGTGAGGAGTTATGGTTGCTTAACCCCAAGCAACGCCTACGCTAATCCCTGGTACCAACAGTGCCCAAAAATCATGAAACTTGGACCCTAGGTACAATATGGAGTTGCGAACGCAACAGTGCAGTCAGACACGGCGCTGGACGCATGTAGAAAGCATATGTAGCGACGGTGACTGCCTACGGAACGACTGCCGAGGAGGTCTGCCGATTGAGCTGAACACGTTGGAGGGAGGAGGCTCTAGTAAACTGTGTGTAGGCCTCAGCGTGTGTCGGCTCCACCGGACGACACTCCAGCAGCGTCGCGTCTTGCCGTCAGTCATCTGCACGCCGATGTACACAAGCCAGGAGGACACAACAGAGTACAAGTGAGAGATGTGTGAAAACCCAACACTGACCGCATAGCCTGATGCAGTCTAAATAGATTAGAGGCTGAACCTTTCAGTTAGTGCTTAACATCTGAAGACACCTAGATTAGTCCATTCCTTGGATGTTTCATGGACGTATGTAGGTTTGTTGACTGGATTATGTCTCAGAACCCAATTTGGGTCGTCTGAGTTAAGAATCCCTCGTTTGAGGGACAGGTGAGGGATTTGCCCTCGCTTTTCTCTAGGGTCGTCGACCTTCGCTCGTCGGCCGACGGGTGGGACTTGGCTAGCGAGTCTCACCCGTAAGAGCTCAATAGGCTCTTACTGGCCAAACGACTAGGCTGCCATGCAATTCTAAGACGAGGGCACTCTAACATTGACCAAAAGACATGGGACTGGTCCCAACTTTTTTTCTTTTCTCTTCTCATGGTATCAGAGCACTTGCGCGAGCTTGAGGGCGGCTGGACGGTGCTGTAGACACAAAAAAAGGAGATGGCCCTTGAGCGTAGTTGACCAAAGAGGGGCCAGGAGGCCACCACCGCTGACGCCATGGCATCTAAGGCTCGTAGCAACCCTAGGGCATCTCCGTCAAGGTACCTAGGCCGTTGCCTAGGCAAGGGAAACATCGTGATGGGATTGGTGGACAAAAATGGCCTCACCGCTCCATATCCGCCTTAAGAACCACCCAAATAGTTGGTGGTTTCAAACATGAGGCTAAGCAAGGGCAGGGTAGGGTCTGGGATTGCCTGTAGGGTCCCAGATGTAGCGTAAGGCGCCATCCTAGAGCAAAGAACTCTCATCCAAAAATTGGGTCCAAAGTTGGCCCGACGGATTGCTACTGAGATTTTGTTGGCCCTCCACTCCACTACCGACAGACACACACCCGCTCTCCCAGTTCCCACGGAGCAAAGGGTAGGCAATGTGAGCAAGAACCCTAGGCGGGAAAAGGATGAGTGAAGTAGAGGGCGGCCACGTCGGTGCAGTGCCGGTCGACGTCGGTGATTCGGTGTCAGTCACCCTAAAGGCGGCTGCCATGGAAAAGTTTGGGCTGGTGCACAAGGATATGTCCCCTCCACCACTAGGAAACAGACATTTCCTTGCATGGAAGGATCTCTTCTTGGATTGGGCTGCCAAGCACAACCTCGAAGCATGGTACCTTCGCTCGGCCCTAGACACTATAGAGGCGGACATCTTGTTGCGTGCTTTCATTGCACTATGACGGGCTCTTCCCAACTCTCAGTCATATCCACTACGCGAGTACCGTTGTTGGGGCAAGGGTGCAGATCCGGCTGACCCTCGCACTGGAGATCCCCGGCCTTACAAGGTTTGGAAGCACCTCACAACTCGTCAAGACGAGCAAGGCATGACTCTAGTCCTGACCTTGCGCGACAGGCTTTGCCACCTCTTTCCAAAGCCAGGAGCACCTGTTGCACAAGATTGGGATGAGGCGATGGACATTTGCTGATGTCTCCTAAGTCTTGGCGCTGCTTGCTCCATCCTTGAATGGCTGGATGGCATACTGCTGCATCTGGGAGAGTAGTACAAGGAGTTCAGACGTAAGGTCTTGTTCGCTACCCAGTGGAGGAGAAGAAAAAGATTGATCTCTCAATCGTCTTCGCTCAACTGTAAAACTACGAGGACATCCTCAACCGCATATACGCACAAGGGCACCTCAGCAAGTGCAACTGCTGCTACACACATACACATGCACACAGGCCAGGAGCAGTGGTGCAGGAGAGAAAGGCAACTCATGTGGTGGAGGTAGCGACTGTGGGCACGGTCGCGGAGGACAAAGGTACAGCTTCTGCGACCAAGCGGGGCACTTTTGGTGCCAATGCCCCACATTGCTACGAGAGATGATGGAAAAGCAAGCGCATCAGCAGTAGTACCCTCCAAAATAGTGGCATTGGCAGCAGCCACAACCACAACAGTGTTGCCTTTGTTGCTCGTAGGAGGAGCATTACAACGACCTCGGCATCGCGAGGCACATCGATGCTCCATCGATGTGGTGTAGGGTCGTAGTCATGACCGGGACCGTCGGAGCCACAGTTTTAGACAGGCCCACTTCCTCACGCGGATTTTTACCACCACAAAATTTGTTGCCGTGTTTGGCTCCGGAACCCTCGTTGCGGAGACGCATGCTTGCATTCACGTGTGATACATTAATCTTGCCATGCGGCATGACTGCATATATTGGACCAATGTGTGTCTTGCATGTGGAGGTGGTCATGTCAACCTTTGACAGGGTGGACTGATGGGCAATGCTTAGCCCTCATCCTTGGCCAACCTTTCTACGTCCAATCCATGCGCAACCTTGTTCTTTGACGATCATGCGGACCAATGAACACATGACGGAGATAAAGGTCAAAATGTAAATTAGTGAAATTTTATGTACTCGACAATTGCGCTCGTCGAACATGGTTTACCTGCGAACCGACCGAGAAAATGTTTTCGTTACGAATTACAGATTTCTTTCATTGTGCCGCTATCCCCCATTCAAACGTTCAAACCATGTTTGAACCGCAATCAATGCGAAGAAAAGGAGGAACCGATCGACGATCGGTTCCTCGGCCATTCAGGCTACCGAATCGACGGTCTACGAGCGGCAATCATAGACCGTTGATTCGGCAGCCAAATCAGCCGATACCAAGGCAAGGCAGTCCTGAATGCACCAAGCACCAAGAACTGGTTCATTGGTGACAACTCAACCCGTGCTTGTGTCTTAGTAACAACACATCGCCCTGCTCCACGATGTAGCCAACACTTAGTCAGATTAGGCGTTGCCGCCGGGTCCCACCCGGCGGACATTCCTCTCGCCATGGCTTCTCAACCAAGTTCTCAGCCAAGCTCAAACAGAGCTTCTACTGCTGCATCCAGTCCCTCGACTGCTCCAGTGTCTTCTGTGTCTGCCCAGTTCGAGGCGAGCAAGTGGAATCCACCTAGGAGGAGGGCACTGACTGGCAAATTTCTCACCAAGGAGCTGTCTAAGCACTGCAAACCGAGTCCGACAAGCAGTAAGAAGGCACGCTTCGTTTGTGGGTCATGTGCAAAGAAAGTCAGCGGTACGTGTGACCGCATCCGCAGCCACTTCACTTGAAATAACCCGAACGTGGGGAAGTGTCCCCATCCTCCATCAACAACTAGGGACGCTCTGGGCTTGGAGCGTTTCCCTCCTACTGCAGCAGGCTGGCAGCCATACAGTGCGAAGCTGTACAAGGGAGAGGGTGCCAAGTGGGGAACCAAGGACAAGCCTGTCGCATGGCTGAAGCTGTGGGAGGCACAAGAGAAGGCAACACAGGCATCCACCGTGGGAATCACGCTGTAGAAGGACTCCAGTGACGATGAGGATGGATACACCGTCCGCCAATTTAAGGCCAGCTCAAGTGTGGGGAATGGTGGCATTTGTCCGGTTCCCACACCCACAATGTGAGAACAAGCTCAGTCCACATGGATGGTGGTGTGTCTTTGTTGGGGTCTCTCATGCATCGAAAGTGTGGCGGTTTTGGGACCCAATGAACCACTCCTTCTCGTAAAGTCGCGCAATGCTTCCATCTTGGAGCACTTGCCCTACAAGGAGTTCCGCATTCTTAGGCAAGCTCCATCCATGCCTACCCCTTAGAAATACGCCGGTGTCCCTGTGTTTGTCCCTAGAATGACACAAGGGCCCAGAAAACGGATGGCCCATGGAGCTGACACTAGCTCACCTGTGCCCAGAGATCTGCTCACACCCGTAGATCTTGCCAACACAAGTTATGGTAAATCGACTCCTCCACCAGGACTGAATCCCACGGGGACACACCCAGATACCGAGGCTGCTTCCACACCCTCGCCAGAACCAGCACTGCGGTCCCTTTGTACCTTGCCACGTGTCAATTACGTTCTATTACATCGCTGGTGTGAACAATGAGGACATCCCACAGACAGAACCACTGACACTCACGGAGGCAAGGGGGCAGCCTGATGCAGCAGCATGGGAGAAAGCCATGTGTGCTGAGTTAAACGCTCTACTAGAGCATGGAGTGTATGAGCTGGTGCTCCTGCCTCCAAGAAGGAAAACCATAGACGTAAAATGGGTGTTCAAGCTGAAACGCAACCTGAAGGGTATCATTGAGAAGTACAAAGCCCGAGTGGTAGCTAAGGGATTTCACCAGGTACCGGGACTACATAGATACCTATGCGCCTGTTGGCAAGCACGTATCCAGTCATGTGCAGTTGGCCGTTGCGGCCTGTGAGGAATTGGACATTCATCAAATGGACTTTAAGAACGCATTCCTTAAAAGTCTTCTAGAGGAGCAATTGTACGTGAAGCAACCGGAAGGATTTGAGAATGGGACAGACCGGGTATGGCTCTTGTTGAAAGCCTTTTATGGCCTGAAACAAGTGCCATGGTGCTGGAATAAAGAGATTCGACGTACTCTGGAGAGTGGTGGATTCACACAAAGTCTCTGCGACCCGTCTCTCTTCTTGCGATGGGAGGACAACGTGCCAGTTGCTCTGTTGGTGTATGTGGATGATCTTCTCATCCTGTCCCCCTCACTCACTCTCATTGCACGTACAAAAGCACTCCTCACAGCATACTATCGCATGACAAACTTGGATGAGGCACAGAGTTTCCTTGGTATGACCATTGTTAGGGACAGAAAGGCACGGACACCTACTTTGCATCAAGGATGGTTCATTGCCCATCTCACTGCCCAGTTTCAACATCTTGCACACCATCTCCCAGCACAGCAGATCCCCATGAGTCCTGATGTCTATGCACACCTATTTGATGTACGCACTACTGACTATGGACCTAACATTGACACTACACTATACTGACAGATCATTGGCAGCCTCTCCTACCTTACCTCCACGAAGCGACCTGACATCTCCTGTGCAGTCAACGTCTTGGCTCAGTTTGGTGAGCAGCCACGCAGTACACATCACAAAGCACTGCTCAAGATGCTACGTTATATGTTGGACACAGTTGGACTTGCACTGGTGTTTGCTCCGACTGCAAACCCGCTGCTTGACAGGTACTGTGACAGTGACTATGCCCGTGATTGTACGGCTTGCGGTCTCGGTGGTTATGTGTTTCAGGTGTGGGGCAATCTGTGTCATGGCAAAGTGCAAAGCAATCATGTGTGGCACGCAGCATGGCTGAAGCTGAGTATATGGCACTGGGGGAGGCCGCATGTGAGGGAATGTGGCTTGCGCGTCTTCTTGAAGAATTGGGACTGGTGGTGTCTGTTGTGTCCTTCCCCCAACCCAGAGAGGAGGTAAAGAGTGTCAACAGAGGCTAGATGATTAAGATCATGGTCGAAGATAGACTCAAAGAACAGGGAGTCATGCGATTCATGAGAGGCATCCTAAAGAAAAAGGCATTGGACTAAAAAATGCAAAGACAACTGCTACTAGACAATTTGCCTTACTAGAAGTCAATGAGGAGCCAAAAAGTGGAGGCACAAACCTTGACATGAGCGAGGAAAGTATGAGCACGGCGACCATGCCAACATTCATAAGGATTAATGTGACGGGGGGGTGGACCATGGGGAACAAGGTTCTACACCCATGTCATGTAGAACATGATCTTGAATGCAAAGAGGGGGGATAGACCGGACTCAGAGAGAAGGGACCAGACACCATTGGTAAGAATGTGTCTCCAGCATTTGGAGATCGCACTCTACTAGGATTTATAGGGAGGAGACGAATCCATAAGCATGCCATGAGACGTGAGGACGTGGAAGGTGAGACCAAAAAACTCACCACCGCGGTTAGAGAAAAATAGGGAAGCCAGTCCTCAAAGATGTTTTTCATGTCACTTTAGTGATGCAGTGCAAAGACCCAAAAAAAACAAGAGAAGTCACCAGTGAGACGTAGCGGCCAAGGCCACCGAGGAATCCATGGGGACAAAGGTCCATGAAATCAGCATGCACATGGTCAAGAGGGTGGACAACGACATGATGAGATAGGTACAACACATCTTTCAAGATCAGGTCTCCGTCGGGGCCAACAAAGCAAAGAATGCAGAAATCCCTAATAGGTAGCAACTAGCCCAAGCCAGTGTGAACAAGGAAAACAATGACGACAAGACCAAGTGAGAAAAATGGGGACTGACAGAATGCCCTCTGGTGCATAGCGGCAGAGTCAATATGTCAAGAATCAGAGGTGGAGGGCATTGATGGCAGAACATGAGAAATAGAAAAGGTTCCAGAGGTGATTGGGGGTGTGTAGCCGAAAGTAGCAAGGCCGTCAATGAAACAGACTGCCAATGCCAAATCCAACGGACATGAAGAGGCAACATCCCCCAAACAACAACCATAGAATCATCACATAACGTCCCATCCATCTTACAGATAGTGCAAGGAGACATGTCTAGAACACTCTCACCTCCCTTGTGATGAAGACGAAGCATTTTGGTGATTTTCTTCTCAAGATGGCATTGAGCAACACAGCTGTTGTATTAATTATCTCGTGTACGTGCATCCCTCTATTATGGCCATGAGTGTGCAGGGCATGTTGACACAGAGAGCACATGCAATGCACAGTGAGCACATGTGCCACAAGTGGGCTAGTGATACACGCCCCTCAGCTTCACCCTCATGCCCGTCTCCCTCTTACCGGCATAGCCCATGCCTAGTATGGCAGCAAGAGATTGTGTTATTGTCCACTCGGTAATTGTTGAAATGGTATGCACCTTGTCCACTGCCTAGCTGGCTAGCTACACATACAGACAAGGCATGCACTGCTCTATGGAGTATGTCCCCTTGGTCTGCACTGAGATGGGCCATAAATGCACAGCCCATAATGGGTATGTCCCCTATGGCTCATCATAGGAACCATATCTTTTTGGCTTGGTTGAATAGGCACCGGAGTCTCAAACGAGAGGTCGCGGATTCAAACCCCGCGACGGCCACAATTTTCTTTGTGGCCAAAACTGGGACAGGAAGCTTCTAGGAAGCTTACTAGAGCCTGCCTTGAGGATGACTCTTGGCGGTCTAAGGATGCGCCAAGTAGAACTGTAGGTTGAGGTTGGCTCCAGTGGAGCCACTACAAGCACAAGCTTTAGCAAAGCTTTGCAAGTATAAAGGCCTGTACCTTGCATGCACCCATTTACAGTTCTTGCCTTTGAGACTCCTCATAGAGTGTCCAACCAAAGGTAGACACTAACGACCAACATGCGGACTTCGTGAGGTTGCAAACCAAACAAACCTAAAGTGTGGATCCCTTGTTCGAGGGTGATATGTTATCTTGGTTGCAATACAAAGAGCGGTTGGCGGCCTCCCATGTCGGAACCCGTTTTCTAGAGCGTTGCTATCCGGCGCATTGACAAAGGGTTATGGACCCACACTTCTGGTTCTAAGGCACGCTTCCAAGACCGACTAGCTCGTGGTCTTGCAGGGTGCACAGGTACAACAAGGACACGACCATCAGACAGCTCCATCTACTCCATCGGCTCCATCGGCTTCTTCAGGTAGGGTGTGCGCACGTGGCGGACTAGGGGACGAGGAACAGCTCTGTCCATGTTGGACACGACCCTCGAGTCCCAATGGGATTAAGCTCTACCCCTTTCTAGAAGGTGGTACGACCCCGAGTCCGTTCTCTCACGACGGCACCATCGCCTTAGGTGATCATCGGTGGGAGGGGTATGCAACGGAATCAACTGCACCTTTTGACAACGGTCGCAGTCAGCAGCCTCATCAGTCTCATCGGCCTCAATGAAGTAGAGTAGCAGCAAAGCATAGAAGACGAGCGACTGCAAGAAATGGCAGATCCGACTCCAGCTCGCCTTGAGGCGGGTATGTCCAAATTCACGTAGACAGGTTTTCCCTTGTGGAAATGGCAGTTTGAGATTGTCATGAATGTGCGTGGCTACCTCGACATCCTAAAAGGGACCGAGACAGCACCAGTTGATGCGACCATGACGACGCATGCGACTCACCTTGCAGCATGGACGATGAAGAAAAACATGGCTCTCGCCATTCTTGTGACGTCCATCATTGAGACTCGACACTCCCACATCATAGGATGCACGTTGGCTGCCAAGGCCTGCGTAGAACTCGCACGCGTGCATCAATCGAATGCCCTAGCAAACCGACTCTTCATCTTCCAACGGATGATGTCGATGAGGGTGAGCGAAGGAGAATCGATACCCGCATTTTTGCAGTCATTCAACAACGTGCTGTGGGAGGTCCAGTAAATGGAATGGAATCTCGACTCCAACATGCGTGCCATCGAACACGTCCGCAATGAGTCCATGCGACGCAGTAGCGCTGAGGAAAACATCTCAGCCTATGCCTCTCGATTCGGTGGACAAAGTTCAAGCTCTCGCTCCAGTCAAGGCAACAGCGGAAGCGGTGGCGGTGGAGGGAAAGGCAACGGTGGCGGGAAGAGTTCCAAGAAGCCTGGCAACTGTCACAACTGTGGCAAGGCTGGGCACTGGGCTAGGGACTGCCATAGTCCCAAGAAAGAAGGCGGCAGCAAAGGTGGAAAGGAGAAGAAGGAGCTCACCAACATGATGGCTAGGGGGCTGCCCATGAAGGGCGCAGCGATCCTTAGGCCCGGGGCATTCACCCTTGACTCGAGCACCAACCACCACTCATCAAAAGAGAAGGGTGGATTTGTCTCCATGGCCGAATCTGTCATGCGCATCAAGTGTGCAAACGGCGGCATCGTCCAAGCCATGGGCAAAGGGGCCAAGGTGATCGCGTTCAACGTGAACAGTGCGGAGAAGGCGGTCAACCTTCAAAAGGTGGTGTACATGCCCTCCTTCGCAGCCAACTTGCTGTCCGTGTCACAAATCACCGACAACGACATGACAGTGGTGTTCACCAACAACGAAGCGGTGGCCCTCAAAAACAAGGACATCCAGATTTCGTACACCAAAGACGACCTCATGCTTCAAGTTCCAAGAGTTGACGGCCTATACGTGCTTCAAACTAAAGTCACCAAGGCGTCAGATGAGGGAATTGCATGTGCCACCAAGATAGTGCCACCGGAGCCAAAGGATGCACCACCAGCGGCCGTTGCATCCACCACATCAACCAAGGACACTGATGTTGAGCTGTGGCACCGGCAATTCGGCCACGTGGCCAATAGCACGCTGCAGAAGATGCAGGAGCAAGAGGTAGTCCGCGGAATGGAAGGGTGCACCATGACGCATGGTGAAGGGTGTACATTATGTGAACCATGCCTCCAAGCGAAGGCAAAGAAGAAGTCGTTTGGGAGAGGAGGTCAACGAGCAGAGCAAGTCTTGGAACTGATACACAGTGACGTGTGTGGACCCTTCCGCACACCGTCTAACGGAGGAACCAAGTACTTCCTGACCTTCATTGAGGACCACAGTCGCAAGTTGTGGATCTACTTCCTCAAAACAAAGGGAGAGGTCAAGGAGAAGCTCCTCGAGTTCGTCGCCATGGTGGAGCAACAAATGTCCAAGAAAGTGAAGACACTCCGAAGTGACAATGGGGGTGAGTACGATGCATGCAAGCCTTGGCACAAGCATCATGGCATCCGCCACGAGCAATCCACCCCTTACAACCCCCAAAGCAATGGCGTGGCCGAGAGGATGAACTAGACCCTGCTCGTCATGGTTCGAACCATGCTCTTCGACGCCAAACTCTCACCTCGCTTTTGGGCTGAAGCAGTAACAATGGCTTGCTACCTCTTGAACCTTACACCAGCGACCGCCTTGCGGAAACGTGGAAAGGAGCAGGACAAGCAGCTGAAGACCCCATAGGAAGCATGGTCGGGAAAGAAACCAAACACATCTCATCTAAAGGTGTTTGGGTCAGCTGTATGGGTGAAGATCCAGTTGGGAGAAGGTGGAGGCAAGCTTGACGCACATTCCAGGAAGTGCGTCATGGTTGGGTACGACACATACCACAAAGCCTATCGGCTTTGGGACCAGGTAGCAGGCAAGCTCGTGAGGAGCCGCGACGTTGTGTTTGACGAACGCACCCTTGAAAAGGGAGAGCTGCTAGACCCAAACCTCGCTCCCAAAGGGAGAGAGTGGATAGTGTTGCTTGAGTCTGGAGACCAAGCACCCGACAACTGGCTCGCTTTGCCAGAAAGTGGTGGGAATGGGAGAGTAGCTGCGGAGGATGATGCAGCATCTGACATGGACGTGGATACCGAGGCGTCCGAGGCTTCCGAGTCTGACTTGGAGTCTGACGACTCTTCCGACGACGACGACGACAACAAACCACCACCTGTGGAAGCACCAACACCAAAACAAGACGTCGCACCACTACCCCGGCCTTAGCTGGTCTTGCATGGCTCGGGGAGAGCCTACTACTGTGGCTGCTATCATGACAATGGCCTGTAGTGTTTCTACTGTTGCTTCTGTTGTAAGAGGCTCATGTCCGTGGTCTTCAGTTGTACCTAGTGTCACTATTCTGACTGGAATTTTTAATGATGATACTGCTATTGTTGTTGCTGATAATGTTGACGCTTCTGATATTTTTGCTACTTCTATTGTTCTCACTACTAGTCATCCTTCCATTCCGAAATCTGCTATTGTTATTCATATTGCTACAACTAGTAGTACTAGTATCATTGAGTTTTTTACCACATTGTATAGTTTTTTCTGTACTAAAACATAGTGACTTAAATGTGGGAATCCCAGCTCCCTTCTGGCCATGTGGCAGCCAAGGGTAGCATGGAGACTGGATCCAAACCAACTTGTAGCATATGGCCATCAGCAATTCCAGATTCCAATGGCCAAGACCGGTTGATGGCATGTGCCAGCCGGCATTCTGCTATAGGTTGAGGGGTGTAGAAGAAAGGTCCACAAGGCTCGTGTAAAGGTGGTGGGAGTTCCAGGCTTTATTGCGTGTTACGAGGACATGGGAGGACATTTATTGTAGATCACCCCTAAAAGATACTCTTTATAAAGTGTGCATGTTTCATGTATGCCTTCGGAATTTTCACAGTACCTTTGTGGAAGTTGCATCACGATTTTTTTTAACGTTTGTTAATACAAATAATAATGTACTTTTATGCTTGCACACACCATCGTTCTTAGAATTTTGCAGTAAAACATGTAACAGTTGATAAAATCCATGCCTATTTTTTCAGAATTCCATTTACAGGTTGCTGACAAAGACATAAACTTTTACTTAGATGCTAAAAGTGGCACTATTGTAAGGAATGACAATGCTCGGAACTCTGCGGAACAAAAACTCATCCGATATTGAGATCTTGGGTTTTTGGTTTTATTTCTTGCTTGCCAGAGTCCTGTTGGGTCCCCCGGCAGCGGGGCCCAGCAGATTCCCTTCTATCGTATGGGAGAATCCTGTACCCGACACCCACATGACTCACAAACCTAGAACTCTCTATCCAACTCATACCCGAATTCCACCCAGCGTTGTAGCCTTTACTTTTTTTCTTACCCCAGCTCTTGCTGGGCCCCGCGGCAGCTAGACCCAGCATGTTCCCTTTTATTGTAAAGGGGGATTCACGTACTCCCCACTCACACGACTTGCGTATTGTAAAATCGCTTCATCAATCTTCAATCATTGTACATTGATGGTCAGGATGTGTAGTTTGGAAATGATCTCTCAATGCATTAGTGTATTTCTTTATTTTCCTCTACATGAACAGGATGCACCTACCAGCTACACTTTGCCAATACACTCTAGTATATTAGGGATGAGGGGGGGATATCCAGATTCCATGTTTACCCCCTCCCCTCCCCCCCAAACTGAAAGTGTATTAGAATAGTGTATATGGTCCGTGTATCTCACATACATGTAAAAAAATAAACAAGTGTGCATAATACACTAGTGTACTTAACTGGTTGCTATACATTGCACGCACAAACCCAATATGTTCGACTGTTTGGGGAGGGGGGGATCTCAACTACGTGGTGTCCATTATTTAGTCTGATCTCCTTACCTTTCCATGCTGCCTATCTCTCAACGATTGTTCATCGTTGATCATCGATCATCAATCATCGATCTTCAATCGTCCCCTATCGATTGATGATCAAGATCCTTGATTTTCAATCGTCGATCCTCATAGATTGGCGGCCAACGAGCGGAGACACATTAGTGTATAGTTGTTTTTCATCACATGAAAGAAATACACCTCCCAGCTACGCTTTGCTAATACACTCTAGCATTTTGGGGGAATGGACATCCAAATTCCCTGCTTACCTCCCCCTCCAAAACTGAAAGTGTATTAGGATAGTGTACATGATACGTGGATCTTATGGACGTGTAAAAAATACGCCAGTGTACATGATAGAATAGTGTTTAGAACTAGTTTCTGTATGCTACACGCACCAGCTACACTACCCCAATACATTTGACGGTTTTGGAGAGGAGTTTCCAACTACGTGGCGTCTGTTATGTATTCTAGTCTCCTCACCTTTTGATGTTGCCTATCTGTCAACTATCATCGATCGTTGACCGTCAATCAGCGATCCTTGGTTGAAGATTGAGATCCTCGGCCATCGATCATCGATCGTGATAGATCAGCGGTTGACAAGCAGAGATACATTAGTGTATTGTTTTTGTTTCCATTACATAAAAAAATGTACCTTTTAACTACACTTTGCTAATATACTCTATCTTTATGGGAGGGGGACATCCGCATCCCATGCTGAGTCCCTTCTCCTAACAAAACTAGATTGTTTTGGGATAGTTTCTTATGGTCCATGTATCTCATGGACAGGTAAAAAATGTACTAGTGTACATGATGCACTAGTATATAGAAATATTTTTTGTAAAATACACACACCAGATACACTGCTCCAACACAATCAAAGGTTTTGTAGGGGGGAGTTCTATAGTTCGTCCCAGATAAAAACACAATCAATTTATTGCAATATTGTGCTCCACAAGAAGGTTGCTTTTGTTCAACATCACAAAATTAGAATGTAGACATCCCAGTAAACATCCTACAAAACAGTGCATTCAAAATGCTTAAAGACATATGTATGTCTAATATGCATTTCACAAAGAATGTCAAGGAAAAAATGTTGTTGTATAACAACATCCGATTTGTAAGGCGTAGGTGTTGTGAACGTTTTTTTTTCATGTGAACAGAAAATGACTACCTCTTAAGACAAATTCATTAAAATCATCCGATTCTACGTACCTAATACATTGAATGTGCCATGTAAAAGATGGACACGATCAACAATACCTCTGGGAGGAGGAAGGGTGAGGATTGATCCCTCAACCAATTGAAGGCTAACACTAACCAGGTGATGGAAAAGAGGCTTTGTAGACTATGTGTACTTCTAAAGTTGCAGATTCTGTAGCGCAAGCAGTTGTTGTTGGTAACTTAGCTGCTGTTGTTATATGGTGCCTACTCTAGTTACTTAAGCAAGGTAGATACTCCCAGGCTTGCTGATTTGCTGTCACAATTGCTGGTATGCTAGTTCAAGAGTATTCATAAAATAGTATCATAAAACATGTGTCATTACAATATGAAGAGGAAAATACATCATGATTTCCTCCATCTACACAACGTGAAAGGTTGTCTCTTGAATGTAGGTGGGAAGAAAAAGGTTGTCAAAAACGTTTTAGGGACAGGTAAGTGATACTTGGATACCTGAAGGACTGGTGTGTGCACTCACTAATATACGCCTCTAGTAGTACCGACCTTGCCCTAATGAAGCTGTGTTGGGTTACAAAGCTATCCAAACGTCTCTCGTGATTCTGTGGGACATTCCTGACATGGTCCTGCCTGTGCAAAGGCTGTATGGGCTAACCACTCATCCAAGGACCAGTTTTAAAGTTGTCTCGTGATTACAGAGTTTTAATCTATGTAGAAGTGCTTTTGACTGGTTGTTTCATTGTCATCAAGGCATAAAAATAATGAAATTGTTCAATGAAAACATCAGAAATCATCAATGAACAAGTTACGATCCACATGTGCACAGCAGCAATCCATCAAGAGTGCTAGTGGATCAACTACTAACAACTACCTAGATGCACTGTTGAAATCAATCTCTTTGATACTAGAATTTTTTCATCTAGCCAAGTATATGTCAATTGGTCATAGTAAATTGGTGAAAATACACGTGCTACAGTGTTGACCTTGGTGCCTCGAACATCGGTACATCGATGTCCACATCGATACATCGATGTACCCCAGGTTGGCCACATCGATGTGGACACAGTGGGCATGGTCAGTTCAGATGCATTGGAACATGGGATTGCACAGAATGTTTGAGGTAGCCAAGTATGAGAAATTCATGACGTATTCAAATCATCCTTTATTGCATGTTTCAACATGATTACCTATATCAAGGCACCGGGTCACACCTACATGTGATGTGAATTTGCACTGCTTCTCTACTACTGATGAGCACTACACAGCACTTAACTGAACGTAAACTGAAGTCATTGTGCCACATACACACTGACTATGCAAAGGGCAAATCATAACAATGCATGTACATCAAGCACAAAGCTTCTAGGTTACACATTATCCACCATTTCATTTGCATGTGTACACAACCTCCATGGACTGAGGGAATGCTATATGGGATTGCATATTCCACATAAGTAGAATTGTAACAGTGGATTGCACATGGTGGAAATGGAGTTGGCAATGGCACAATGTATAGAATCTGACACGAACGCTTAACAAAATTGTCAGAACCATGTCCTACTTCCGGAATGTGGCAGCTCTGCGCCTTGCCAACCTGCTGGCTGCTGTAGCTGCCACTGCACTACCTGTAGCACGTTTTGATGCCCTTGCTGCTGCTAGTGCAACAAGGGCAGCACGCTTTGCACTATGCTTGGAACTGCCAATCCTTGAACCTGCTGTTGATGCTGGTTCACGTGTTGTTGAAGCCAACTGGCCACCTGCTGCTCCTTCCTCACCTGCTGCTTGTCCGTCACCTGATCCACCTGCTTCCCCTTCCTCACCTGATCTTCCCCCCTGCCCACTATCTGCTCCTTCCCCATCTGCTGCTCCATCCTCATTTACCGCTCCCTCCCCACCGGCTGCTCCCTCATCACCTGCTGCTCCTGCTTTACTTGCTGCAACTGCACCAGATCCTGGTACCTCCCCACCTGCTGTTGCTTCTTCCCCCCCGTCGTCATCTGCTTCCCTCTCTGTAGTGTCTGCTCCATTGCCAGCTGTTGCTGCACCATTCCCACCACCTTCTCTCCTCCTTCCCACAGTTGTGTTGCTCTTCTCCGGCTTCTCCTGTGTGCGAACACGCACTGGACGTGCATGAGGAAGTCCAGGCGTGTCACTCATGACACGCACGGAGGCCATAACCTCCACCACATCATCGTCTCCCCCAACCGCATCCTCCTCCTCCTCCTCATCCTCACCTTCATCATCAGTCTCCCATTCATCCTCGGGTTCACTCAGCACTCCCTCTTCCTCAACCACCTCTCCCTCGTCCTCGCTGGCATCTCCTTCTGCTTCTGCTGCAGCTACCGCAGCCCTGGCCAGATCCTTTACTGCTTTTCTCCCCTGCCTGCCATAGTGTTTGCGCAAGCGGACATGGCACCGCACGAGGAGCTCCAGGGTTGAGACCTTGAGCCTGTTCCTCCTGGCAGTATGGATGAGCTCATGTGCGGAAAACACGCGTTCACACTCAGACGAGGAGCACGGTTGTGAAAGGAGCTTCAAGGCCAAATCTCGCAGCACTGGAAGATTGCACATGTAGTTCACGTGCCACTCAACGGCAGTCATTGTCCCACATTTCACTTTTGCAAGTGCAGCAACAGCCTTTGCATTCCTGCGCGGGGTTGCCATGGGATCATGGTTCACTGTAGTCTGTGCCAACTGGAAGACCCCAATCTCCTTCATGATCTCATCCTGCTTATCCTTAGGAACCAAAGCCTCCACCACGGCCTGCCAAGCCTGCAGGGTGGTCGCATCCTTTGACAGGTCGTTCCCGAAGTGCTCTGGATTCAGCCGCCGAGCAGCGGCATACAGAGGACACGACATGTCCTTAGACCAGCGGTGGTCAAGCCTCCCTAGAACAAAGTTCACATGGCATTCGGCAACCTTCCTTCCCTTCCTTCCTTTCTTCTTGGCCAGTGCCTTCAGCTGTTCAGCACAGTCAAGCAACCCCTCGTAGATTTCACCAGCCCCCCCACCAGGCAAGTCAGCCACACGCAACACCTTCACCAACGGTAACAACAGATCCTTCAGCTGTCTCACCTGAAGACCTTGCGGAGTACAATCCTTCTCACCTCCTTCTTCCTGCTCCTGAACCCCGCATCCCTCTGCGACCCAATCTGCTTCCAAACATCCAGCTGCACAAACTCCTCCAACTCCTCCCTCAGCTCCAGCAACCTCTCAACCATGTCAAAGACAGATGCAAAGCGGGTGTCACACCTGTTCTTCAGCACCTTCCCCCCTGTCTTGTCCTTGAGCCATGTCCGAGGCATGGCGTTGTTCCTGAAAAAGGCAATCACCTTCTCACATTTCCCAATGATCCCAGCACCCCATGCCGACTTCCCAATGTCCTTCATGATGAGGTCTATGTTATGCGCACAACATCCCTGAAAGAACAGCTTTGGGAACTTCGTCTTTAGCTTGGAAAATGCTTTCTTATTGACGGGCGCATTGTCACAGATCACATAAACTACTCTGTCCTCACCCACAGCTGCAATTGTTGTCTCTATCATGGAAGCAGCATGGTCAGCATCCCTTGTAAGTCCACTGGCATCACGTGAAAACAGATGGACGGATCCCATGGCATTCACTGCCATGGCATTGTAGATGGGTCTAACCTGCCTGTCAGACCACTCATCCACAGCCAGGCTTGTTCCGTAGGTCGACCATCCCTGCATCAGCAGTGCATCAAGCTCTGCCAACTTTGCATCCAACTTAGGCAGCAGCTCAGTGGTCACAGTGTCCCTGCTTGGCAGCCGGAAACCGGCAGTCATCTTCTTTGCTGACTTGATGACTTCGAGGAGAACAGGTTCTCGACAGAACGATATAGGCAGGGCTGCAATGGCCATCAGCTTTACGATGTCCAGCTGGCAGCGGTCATTGTAGTACCTGTCTGAGTGCTCAACCATGGTTGATTGGCGGAACGATGCTGCCTTGTTAATGTCAAACAGCGGGATCTCACCCTCAAGAATTGTTGTGGCTGCCGGCCTGCTTCAACGAACGGTGTGTCCATCTTCATCGTCACTGGAGTCCTTTTGCAGCGTGACTCCCACGGTGGCTGCCTGTGTCGCCTTCTCTTGTGCCTCCCACAGCTTCAGCCAGGCGACGGGCTTGTCCTTCGTTCCCCACTCGGTACCCTCTCCCTTGTACAGCTTCGCACTAAATGGCTGCCAGCCTGCTGCAGGAGGAGGGAAACACTCCAAGCCCAGAGCGTCCCTAGTTGTTGGTGGAGGATGGGGACACTTCCCCACGTTCGGGTTATTGCAAGCGAAGTGGCCGCGGATGCGGTCACACGTACCGCTCACATTCTTTGCACATGACCCACAAACGAAGCCTGCCTTCTTGCTGCTCGTTGGACTCGGTTCGCAGTGCTTAGACAGCTCCTTGGTGAGAAAGTCGCCAGTCAGTGCCCTCCTCCTAGGTGGATTCCACTTGCTCGCCTCGAACTGGGCAGACACAGCAGACACTGGAGCAGTCGAGGGACTGGATGCAGCAGTAGAAGCTCTGTTTGAGCTTGGCTGAGAACTTGGTTGAGAAGCCATGGCGAGAGGAATGTCCACCGGGTGGGACCCGGCGGCAACGCCTAATCTGACTAAGTGTTGGCTACATCATGGAGCAGGGCGATGTGTTGTTACTAAGACACAAGCACGGGTTGAGTCGTCACCAATGAACCAGTTGTTGGTGCTTGATGCATTCAGGACTGCCTTGCCTTGTGAACGGCTGATTTGGCTGCCGAATCAACGGTCTATGATCGCCGCTTGTAGACCGTCGATTCAGCAGCCTGAATGGCCAAGGAACCGATCGTGGATCGGTTCCTCCTCTTCTTCGCATCGATCGCGGTTCAAACATGGTTTGAACGTTTGAATGGGGGATAGCGGCAGAATAAACGAAATCCGTAATTCGTAACAAAAAACTGTCTTGGTCGGTTCGTAGGCAAACCATGTTCGACGGACGCACTTGTCGAGTACATAAAATCTCACTAATTTACATTTTGACCTTTATCTCCGTCATGTGTTCATTGGTCCGCATGATCGCCAAAGAACGAGGTTGCGCATGGATTGGACGTAGAAAGGTTGGCCAAGGATGAGGGCTGAGCATTGCCCATCATTCCATCCTGTCAAAGGTTGACATGTCCACCTCCATATGCAAGACACACATTGGTCCGACATANAATTCGTAACGAAACATTGTCTTGGTCGGTTCGCAGGCAAACCATGTTTGACGGACGCACTTGTCGAGTACATAAAATCTCACTAATTTACATTTTGACCTTTATCTCCGTCATGTGTTCATTGGTCCGCATGATCGCCAAAGAACGAGGTTGCGCATGGATTGGACGTAGAAAGGTTGGCCAAGGATGAGGGCTGAGCATTGCCCATCATTCCATCCTGTCAAAGGTTGACATGTCCACCTCCATATGCAAGACACACATTGGTCCGACATATGCAGTCCTGCCACATGGCAAGATTAATGTATCAGACGTGAATGCAAGCATGTGTCTCCGCAATGAGGGTTCCGGAGCCGAACACGCCAACAAATTTTGTGGTGGTAATAATCCGCGTGACGACGTGGGTGTGTCTAAAACTGTGGCTCTGACGGTCCCGGTCATGACTACAACCCAACACCACATCGATGGAGCATCGATGTGCCTCGCGGTTCCGAGGTCGTTGTAATACTCCTCCTACGAGCAACGAAGGCAACACTGACGTGCTACGAGGTCAAGTACAACTGTTGCGTTTTTGTACGCATTCTTCAAGAAATCAAAATATGTTGTGTGCTCCATTGAGCCACCTCCCATTGTACATCTATTGATATGATAGAATTACATTCGCCTTCTTGTGAGTTTTGGCAGAATCTCGAATGATCCACACACAATTAAAATGGCTCCTTTGTGGATATGTGTGTCTAGATTTTTGCTATCATACGAATGACATGGTAAGAAAATGAATGGTTGAGGAAGTTTAGTTTACACAATGTAAGCTATGCTATTTGATGTTTCTGGCCGATGTTTGTTCAATAAAAGGGAACATGTGATGTCACCACAAATCCACACAACCATGTGGTACAGTACGCCGTCACCTGTGGCACAATGATGTGGGCATGCACACAACCTAGGTAGGCTCCATCATCACAAGTAAGAGAGATGCATAGCACCCGCCTCCTCTAAGCCTTAAGTGCCGCCTCTATAGGGAAGGGTGCCTTTGTCTTGGTGTGCACAACACAGTGAAACCAGATGGCCATGCATTGGCTTTGGAATCCTCTGATGGAGGCACTCTAGGCCAAGGCCTCTACGGCACACTGACCTTAGCACTTGAGAGCCTTAACTGAGTACGGTCGAGTCCCGCACGAGAGGCAAATCTTTGCCAGGAGTACAAGGAAGATACAGAACTCGTCTCGGAGGCCACTCAATGTCTCCAACAGCAGTGCACTCAAGTAGCTATCCCTTAGTGGTTCAGTTGCATACTTGTCCACCTTCTACTTCTATACACCATAGATGACATTTCTCGGCCCACTGTACCTCTGCCCTTGTGCATCCAATGTCCTAACATGAAGCACTCACGTGGTGCCCTACTCGTGGTCCAGGAAGGTAATGTCTGGGAATATGAAGTCCTCTCGACTTCGTAACGGCAATACGCCTTTGAGCTCAATCCATAAGGTGAGGCGGTTCTCCCTCTAGATGTCAACCAGCTCATTCCGGATGGTGTTATGAACCCATCACTCTGCACCCCCCTCCTCCTTCCACTTCATTCGAGCCTGCGCCAGCTCGTCCAGTCCCACTGCTCTAGATGCCCAAGGGGAAGGCCGAGGCACAGCTGGACATGGAGGTAAAATTCTGCCGCAAGGATGAACATCATGTTTTCCTCTCCTTACAGTATGTCCCTAATTCACACACAGCTCCCCCTCATGGCTTTCGCCTAGTACATGCTATTTGCTTGGCGGTAACACATAGTGCTCAACCTGCATGCCTCCACTTTGCTACACGCATAATGGTGCAAGGCCACCACTCCAGCCTCCTCGATTCACTGGTCCCTACAACTCGTAAGTCATATTACACTCCTTTATTGGTAGATTTGTGCTACGGTGCTATGTTGCAAGGTCTCCATAGAGGGTAGAGCTCTGAGGACAGTTTGTGGTAGCTCCTCTTCCATCCTCCTCCAAAGGGGGAAGAGAAATTGTATCTCCCTTGCTACCAAGAGGAAAGCACCAAGCGCAGACATGAGGGCGTGGATCACTGATCTAGTAATACAAGCATAGGCTAGCGGTGCACGATTGCGGGAGCTAAGCAATCCTGCTCCGAAGCCGAATGGCAGCTGCATCTGCCATCATTTCCTTTACTACAGGTCCCAGTTATCGAACCCTTCCAACCTTGGTTGTGATGAAGAACATCTTTCATCCATACATAATCAATTTCATTGTTGTATACCTCAACGACATCTTTGTGTACAACCGTACACCAGAGGAGCACGATGGACATTGTAAAAAAGTTGTCAAATTTCTACAAAGGACGGAATTTATGAAAGGCTCTGAAAATGTTAATTTTATCAGCGTTTGATCGAGTTTACGGGTAACATCATCGGCGGCGATAGGATCTCTATGGACCCAAAATACGGTGGAGGCACTCGCTGATTAGCCGACGCGAACCAATGTTCAGATTTTCTAGGTGTTTTTGGCCTTCTATAACTACTACCATGGTCATGTGAAGGACTATGCTTGGGTGTTAGCGCCTCTCTCCAATCTCACTCATAAAGCCACCGAATGGACTTAGGGAGACAGCAAATAAGAAGCATTTAACAGTTTGAGAAATGCTTTGAGCTCGACGTCAGTCATGTGATTGGCAGATCCAATATTCAACTACGTCTTGGCCATCCACGTGTCTGACTCAGCACTCTAAATCATTCTCCCGGAAGAAAACGGAGCTGAAGAACATCTCATCGCGTAAATGTGGAGAACAAATGCGGGCCAGAAATCAACTAAATGGTACAAAAGAAATGAATGATCGCAGCCATACACGTGCTCAATACATGGTGCTACTACTTAGAATGTCGGCGGAGCATCGTCTGCACCAGCCATGACGCCCTAAGAAACATGAAGACTCGGCCAAATCTGAGTCGTGGACGAACACGATGGATGGATTCTCAAGTCCAAGTATAAATACAACATAAAAAAGGCCTAAAAAATTAATCAGGGTACTCTTAGTCGGGGACCAGAATTGGTCAGCATGCCAAGGTCAGGACGCGAGTTGTCGAACGAGTGGCGTGCTGATGCTGCTCGTTTGACGAGGTTGTTTGTGGTGGGCTACAAGGAGTTTGACATATATGAGAAAACCAAATTCTTGTTTGAAAACACATACTTGCGACAATGTTTTCTCTGCCACGGCGTCCTACGACCAGACAAAAAGTTGCGACGCATGCTATCGGAGGAGTACCAAGACACCGGTTAAAGTGGACACTTCAGCAAGAACAAACCACTCAAGATGCTGGCAAAGTCTTACGAATGGGACAAGATACTGTAACGGATTTGACAGAATCCTTGATCAACTACGCCAAAAACCACGGTGCTTGAGGGTCTGCGACCCTCAAGCCATTCCGTCTCACCGCCCATAGTCCCAAGTGACCCCGCTCGATCCACGTGGCTCCTTCGACCGGTCGGCTTGTGCACTGCCACGCTTTACTCCCCCCTCCCACTAGGAGTGAGAGCCACCTCGGCATCTCCGGTAATCCCAACGTGAGACTTGAACCCTTGACCTCTGATACCAATGTAACGGATTTGAAGGAATCCTTGGTCGACAAGGCCAAGATTACGGTGCTTCAGGGTCTCTGACCCTCAAGCCATCCCGCCTCATCGACCAGGGTCCCAGGTGACCCCGCTCGAGCCACATGGCTCCTTTGACCGGTGGACGTGGCACTACCACGCTAAAGATTCAGACCAATGTGGTAGCCTTCTATGAATCACACGACACCTGTCAACGGAAAAAATCTCGTTGCACGAGGCCACCAAGACTAGTCCAACCCCTCCCTATTCCGATGGAGTCATGGGTCGACATCTGCATGGGCTTTGTGTTTGGATGACTTGCCACTCCCAATGGACATGACACCATCCTCGTGGTGGTGTTGAAATTTCCCAAAACGTCACACTTCATTACGAAAACAACCATTGTTACAGTAGAAGGGACAACTCGGCTCATTCTAAGATCACAATGTATGGCTACACGACGTGCCATGTATTTTCGCCAGCTATCAAGACGGTCGTTTCACCCGCCGTTTATGGCACAATATGAACGCATTTTGGTAATCTGATCTAGCTATCAACAACTTTCCATCCTTGAACTAACAGACAAACCGAGCGGACCAATCGGACACATTAACAACTTATCCTCACATTATGCAATCCACACAGCACCAATTGAGCAACAAACTTGACGACCGTCGATCTTGCATTAAACTCCACTTCCAGAGGTATAGGCAAAATCCCTTTTGAAGTGGTCTACAATGAACCTGTCCCCACACCGAGAGGACTACAAAGTTAAAGCAACATTCCCGCGATCGGCATCCACTGACAAAAAAACTCCAACGTCTGCGGGTAAATGTGGCACTCTAATGAAGACACAAGGAGTTATTAACTCAACCGTGGACCGACATTGCAATGGTGACGTGTTCAACGTTGGCAAATGCATCATTAGCTCAACAAACATCAAGCTCTGAGGACAAGATTTTCCGAAGCTCAGATCCCAGTGGCTGAGACCGTTTGAGACTAAGCGAATGCAAATGCCTGTTTTTGCTCATTTTCGCTTACTTGACAGTACAGCAATGTGCTAAAATGCGTCTAGGGCATGCAGGCCCATGTTGAATGAGACATGAGCTCTGGGTGTGAGTGGGAGAAGTGCAGCGCCAAGATTTGGCTACGTCAGGAGCAAATTGATTTAAGAATCAAGGAGGAGTACAATGAGCCCCACACTAAGCTTTTGTACTTGGGACTGGCGGCTAGCCCACCAGGCCTCGTCATCCCCGCCGCACCAAAAGGCATGGATGGGGAGTACACATGTCCCAGAACATGAAACCACAAACTGGAGGTCTCCCGAGGCACCGGAACAGTCAACCGTGTGCCCGGGTCTCGACCGACAGGAAAATAACAAATATACCCCAAACACAACCAGAATATACGGTGACACACTAGCATCACGGTCTAGCCAAGCTAGGCAAGTTTAGGCCTCCCGAGACGCCGGAACATGTAACCGGGCGTCCGGGTCTCAGCCACACGCAGACTACACATGTCCGTCAAAAGGTCCCTAAGACTAGACCAATTAGTGCAGGGTCTCCCGAGGTACCGGCACAAACCACCGTGTACCCGGGTCTCGACCACAGAGAGAGTGGACAATCTGTCAGAGGCAATATGCAGTCAATCTTTGNATACCCCAAACACAACCAGAATATACGGTGACACACTAGCATCACGGTCTAGCCAAGCTAGGCAAGTTTAGGCCTCCCGAGACGCCGGAACATGTAACCGGGCGTCCGGGTCTCAGCCACACGCAGACTACACACGTCCTTCAAAAGGTCCCTAAGACTAGACCAATTAGTGCAGGGTCTCCTGAGGTACCGGCACAAACCATCGTGTACCCGGGTCTCGACCACAGAGAGAGTGGACAATCTGTCAGAGGCAATATGCAGTCAATCTTTGTGGGTCTCCCGGAGCACTGGCACAAACCACCAAGTGCCCGGGTCTCGACCACCGAGAAAACTCTACTATACACATATGGGTAAACTGAGCTGCTAGAATGCATCATTCATGTCACAGAAGAAGTAATGTAGCCACCGGAGAACCATCAGCTCAAACTAGGAGACAAAGCTACATGATAGCTCAAAGCCCACACACCAACACTCCCCCTGGGCTGCAAGAGCTGTCGACAAGGTATCAGCTGAGGAGATACAGCGGCTCCCCCGTGATGAGAGAGTCCTGAGAACATGAATGCAAACCCCAATGTACTAGAGTGCATCTGCTCCCCCTGCATGCAGAAAGCTGTGAACCTATCGCCTAAAGATAACACTGCATCTCCTCCTGGCTCAAACGATCATGGGAAGAATAATCCAACAATGGACACACCTGACAGTAGCTGGAGATGTGAGTACGTCATCAGAGAGATGAGGATGAGGCTACAATGACTAACATGTGCACAACTCACTCACGCACTCTCTAACGCCTGTCACTCACCACGTGGAAGCTGCCAGAGATCCCAACTAGCAGGATCCTAGGTGTCACTCTCATCAGACTCAGAGGGTGCAGGAGTGGAGAAGACACTGCCGAATGCTCCATGGCTAAGCGAGGGGAGAGAGGCTGATCCTCGCACATCTGGGAGGTGCCAGAGGTCCCAACCAGCAAACTCCGAAATAGTATAGGTGAAGAGGATGGTGTTGGAAGACCCTGGAGTGGAGAGTGGAGACGGAGCTGGAGCTGTGTGTGGGAAACTCACTCCTGCAGTCGATACATCAACTGCACACTCCAATGTACATAGATGCTCTTGTGCTACAACCAACTCACCCTGGAGAAGAGAGGCGCGCTCACGCATCTGGGCATGATCCTCCTGAGTCACGGTGCGAAGCTCAAACTCAACATCCTCGAGCACTGCCATCATCTCACTGTACGTGCTGGACAAGGAGTCAACCACTCTCTGGAGTACTATCACCTCCATCTCCGCTGCTCGAAGCTGAGTGGGTGCAGATGCTGTGCCTCCTGAGGCAGAATGTCTCAAGGTATCCAAGGACTGAGACAAAGGTTCAACTGAAGGACGTGGATGCTGGACAACCTGTGAGGTGGAAGGCGTGCAAGACTCAGAGGTGGAGAGAGATGGTCCAGGTGGAAAGGAGAAGGATGTGGGGGAGCTGAAGGATGTCGCAAGGCTGTCTGATGTGTCGTCGCTGCTCAGTACATCGGGATCCCCATCCTGTGAGGTGTTGTCTGAGGGTACTACGGAACTGGACTCGGAACAATCAGGGCTGTGTCCGCTACAACCCTCAGTAAGAATCTCGGCTAACGTATCCTGTAGTGCGCGCAACCACCCCTCTGCATCCCTCAGCTCACACTCTCTAGACATCTGGATGTAATCGCTCCTCCCCATGTCTCCAATGGAGGTGTAACCTGGAGCATCCTCCGGTGGAGGAATGTCGCCGGTCAATATCGCTCGAACGGTAGCGACGTACGTCTCCTGCGCACTGATCTGAGAACAAATCTCATCCTCCTCAGCTCGACATCTCAAACAGGAATGACTAGGTGCTGCCGACCTGGTGAAGGGCACTAACTTTGTAGTCCCAACCATAGGTGGACAAGACGCCGACGCTCTCCCCCAGATGTCTCCATCAGCTGCTGCATGATCACTGACCAATGAGGGACAAACCAACACGGCTGATGCGGTCGATGCAGCTGAGGCTGCCGATGTGGCTGCTACTGACGATGCAGCTGATGCTGCTAGTGGAGATGATGCTGCCGATGCAGCCGATGATGCAGATGCTGCTGATGCTGCTGATGCAACAGATGCTCCCAATGAAGCCGGTGGTGCTGATGCAGCTGGTGCTGATGATGCTGTTGATGAAACTGATGCTGGAGGTGCTGTGGATGATGTCGATGCAGTAGATGTAGCTGATGTCCCAACAGGTGATGCTGCAGAAGATGTAGGTGCTAAAGCTGAGGGATCTGGAGCAGATGATGATCCTAAAGGTGTCGATACTGCCCATGCAGAGGATCCAGATGAAGACGTCGACCCAAGTGATAAAGCTGGTGCACCTGGTGGAGACGATGGGGTCAGTGCTACTAACGTGGCTAGCAGGGCTGGTGTGGAAGATGAAAGCGCTGCAGAGGCACCAAGTGGAGCTAGTGTTGTCAGGACTGAGGATGTAGTAGATGCACCTATCACAGGCGCCGCCGTAGTACCTACTGCTACCAAAGGCGTCGATGCAGCTGGTGGGGTCAATGTAGCGGATGAGACTAACGCTGAGGACGAAGCCGAGAGTCTAGATGACGCTGATGCTGCAAGAGCTGCGGATGCTGCAACTGACGTCGTAGTAGATGGGACAGCTGATGCAACTAGGACTGTAAGCGAAGCAGGTGCTGCAAGAGAGGCTGATGCTAATGAAGTTGTGGATGCAGCAGATGAAGCCGATGCTGCAGCTGCTGGTGAAGAAGCAGACGGAGCAGGTGGTGGTGCTGGTGTGGAGAGGATTGATGGTACTGTAGAGGATGTAAACAACGTAGATGTAGGCTGTGTGGAAACTGCTGTAGGCGATGCAACAGGTAGGGCAGCCGGTGTAGTGAGTGAAGCTGTACTAGCTGATGCACCTGGTGGTGTAGAGGGTGCGGAAAGCGTGGATGTAGATTGTGTGGATGTATCTGATGCTGCTATTGCTCCTAAAGCTGTAGAAGCTATAGAGGACAATGTTGCAGGCGATGCAAGAGGTGGGACAGCCGGTGCAACGAGTGCCGCTGTACCAGCTGCTGCATCTGGTGCTGTAGAGGGTGCGGAAAGCGTGGATGTAGACTGTGTGGATGTATCTGATGCTGCTACTGCTCCTAAAGCTGTAGAAGCTGTAGAGGACACTGTTGCAGGCAATGCAACAGGTGGGGCAGCCGGTGCAGCGAGTGCCGCTGTACCAGCTGATGCAGCTGGTGCTGTAGAGGGTGCGGAAAGCGTGGATGTAGAATGTGTGGATGTATCTAATGCTGCTACTGCTCCTAAAGTTGCAGAAGCTGCAGAGGACACTGTTGCAGGCGATGCAACAGGTGGGGCAGCCAGTGCAGCGAGTGAAGCTGTACCAGCTGATGCAGCTGGTGTTGTAGAGGGTGCGGAAAGCATGGATGTAGACTGTGTGGATGTATCTGATGCTGCTACTGCTCCTAAAGCTGTAGAAGCTGCAGAGGACACTGTTCCACGCGATGCAACAAGTGGGGCAGCCGGTGCAGCGAGTTCCGCTGTACCACCTGATGCAGCTGGTGCTGTAGAGGGTGCGGAAATCGTGGATGTAGAGTGTGTGGATGTATCTAATGCTGCTACTATCAATGGACCTGCTCCAACAGGTGCAGTGCTAGGTGCTCCTGCTCCATCCTCGGTGCTCACGGACATAGTCGATGTCGAAGTGGACGGATGCACACACCCCCCCTCAATCGGTGAAACGACAGAAGTCGGTGGAGATGAAGACGTGCGGGAGACAAGACAAACAAGACGCGCTGGACGACGACGACGTCGTCGAGAAGTAGGCGGACTGGGAGGGGGCATGACACCAGTGGAGCGGAGGATGGAGAGAATGGCTGCAGACTGAGACGGAAGGTCCAGGGCAGCCGAAGGAGGTCCCTCAGAAGAGGAGGAGGAGGAAGATGAGGACGATGGTGTGTAGGAAGAGTCAACCTGATGGGTGAAGAGGTGGTCCCTGATCTGCTGCATCATCTGCCGTAGACTCTGGAGCTCGGTGTAAAGTACAGCAAGAGCACCGGTGTGATGATCGGGCGAGTGAGGTAGGTCAATCTGCTGTGGTGTGTGAGGGAACTCACGAGGCGGGGGCCAGGGTGGATGCCACCCACTGGGACGCAGGTGACACTGGCGCCATCCGTGGCGTCCATCGCCACAAAAGTGGCAAGCAAAACCACGAAGAGCTGGATCATGCCGTGGAAGAAGATGACCACTCCTCTGAGAGTCATGGGGGTGAAAATGGAGGATGCCGAGTCCCGGCGGCGTAGCGACAGACGCCGGGAGCGGCTGGAGAGCCGCATCACTAAGAGGTGGTGCCAGCGGCCACACATCAACCCCTGAAGACGTGGAATGATGCGGATGAGCGTGAAGAACGCCATGGCTCATGGTGGCGAGAGGGACCATGGAGAGGGCTGACCAGAGGGTGGAGGCGGTCCGTCCACCAGGCTGGCAGGTCGGTGCCATGGGTATGCGTGCAGAGTGCTGGCTCCGGTCGGAGTAGAAGCCGACCACAGTGGGAGCTTGCCTGCAGGCCCATGAAAAGATGACGCCAGAGGCCGGGTCAAAGTGCCGATGGGCTGGTAACACGGCTGGGCGAGAGGAACACTCTCTCCTGGTGGTGAAAGAATCGACCACAGGGGAGAAGGACAAGCACCACCGCGAGGTGGTGGCGTCGACGGTGTGATCACTGTGCTAGAAGGCAACCCGTGATAGGAGTGAGCGTGGGAGGTACTGTGTCCTGGCGGTGTAAGAACTGACCACGGGGGCACATGGCCGGCATGATCACGTAGAGGTGGTCCCGGCGGCAGCCTCAGTGTGTCTGAGGGTCACAGATGAAGAGTGTGAGGGTGCAGAACACTGTCAGTGGGCGAGGGAGAAAATCCCTGTGTGAGGTAAGGGCCAGGAGGTGGCCCCAGCCACGGCAGCATCGTGGCGAGAGGAGTGATGAGATGTGATGGGGTTGAGAGGAACTGTCCCCACCCCAATCCTACGATAGACGTGCTTGAGCCAAAAAGGAGGAAAGAAAAAGGGTAATGAAGAAGAATACCGTACTGATTTTTGAATTCGTTCAACTTTTAGATCCGAATTACGTGCTTTTCAATTTCGCCCACAAAATGGACTTTTTGAATTTACTGGGTGCTCGCCCAACCCTGTATGGGTATAATATCCTGGTTGTTGAATTCTCCCATCATTCATGTCCATGCCTAGACTTTTTTTTTCGGAAGCTCGAACTTCGCTCGTCGAAGTTCGAGCTTCTGAATGCTCGAGTTGCGCAGCCGTGAGATCGCAACTCGCAATCTGACGGCTGCCCGTTTGACGTGCGCGTCCCGTTGGTGCGCAGCGACCTTGCCACCATCGCAGCGACCTCGCCACATTCATGAGTTGTACTTGATTTCCTTCACATTTACCATTTTGCCCACCATGCTCCCCCAAATCTGGAAAATAACATAGGTTATTGTCGTAATTAATTTGGAAACATGGTAGGCGAATGTGAGACTCCTGAGTTTGAAATTTGAGGTGTGATACTAAAAGGAACTGCAAAATATCAAAGGGAACACATGGGCGGATGTGAAAAATTACTTTGAACGAATACAAGCCCCAGTACGGTAACTGGAAGGAGAGGGAGAAAAATCTCCCTAGAGAGAGGAAAGGAAGATTTTGAATCTACAAAAGGTGATAGAAGATTTTCCTACATCCTCGTGTGTTCAGAATGTTTTCTAGACTACACCCTTGTTTTCTCGGGTTTCCCGGGTACGCCGGGTTCGTCGGCTGCCTCCATTTTTTGTCAGCTCCCCCTCACCCGGTTCGAATCTGGCCAAGAATTCCTGCAAGGGGCACCACCCACGCGAAAGAGTGGGTGTCGCCAGAGGACGTCGCCCCAAGCGAGATCCTCTGGCGAGCCTCGTCAACAGCCTCGATTCGAGGTTGTCGACGAGACGATTGCGACGAAGCCGGGCAGACGACGGTGACGTCAGCAGGAC
>SZWC01005250.1:72103-137811 GCA_023375785.1 Penium margaritaceum
TCGCTTGTGTGCCTTCATCGGCATCTCCCCGCGGTCGAAGGCCTGGCGCTTTTGGGACCTTACTCGCCGTCGTGTCATTGAGTCCCGTGACGCGCTGTTTTTTGAGTCACTCACTTACCGTGATCTGACTTCGATCACAGCGCTCTCTGCAGCCCATGTCCCTTCCTGTGAGGATCCTCGGCGGATGAGGGAGACCTCTTCGCCAGCGACCATTCCTCGCCAAGCTGATGTGTCCGCTCGAGTCCCCTCTCAATCTCCAGCACTTGATGATCCGGCTATCATTGCCGTTGGTCCAGAGATCCCGCCTGTCCAGCCTGCTTCGCACCCCACAGGTACCGCTGCTCCCACGCCTCCTCCTGCATCACCCTCTGTGTCCACTGGCACCCCTGTTCTGGTGTCTGACTCAGCCCAGCCCACTCCTGTCTCTACGTCGGCTGACACTCCTGTCTCAGTGTCCGGGCCAGCCTTGCCCGCTGTCATCCCCAGCTCAGTTTCTCCCACACACGCATCTCCGCGCACGGCATCTCCGACTGCCTCGTCTCAGCCCGCACCAGCTGTAGGCGTACCTGTCCCTGTTGTCGTACCTGTTCTTTACCCTAAGGTGCGCCCCTCGACCTCCGGTTACTCCCGTGAGCCCGATGGTCGCCTTCGACCACTGGATTCTGGAGCTCAGCGAGCGTCGGGTTGCGGACCCAGACGTTCCTCTTGCAGCATCGCGAGCGGTGATCCAGGCACAAAGGCCTTAGGCCTGACTGTCCGCACTGAGCTTTCAGAGGTACACCCAGCTTGCCCCATAGGGAACGACCTGGTCACTCGCGAGTTCCATATCGCCTGTGACGCAGTAGCTGATCTCGTGGCCGTCAGGCCAGACATTGAGGCGTGTGCACTTGCCATGCAGAGTTCCCCCTCTATGGCGCCGGACCCGGGCACATTGAGGGAGGCTTTCTCATCGCAGGATGCTGATGCCTGGAGAGCTGCTTGCGAGGATGAGCTTCGCGCTATCCGAGAGCACGGAGTCTACGAGCTGGTCGACCTTCCCCCTGGGAGGAAGGAGATTCAGGTCAAGTGGGTCTTTCGCAAGAAAGTGAAGCCGGATGGCTCACTGGAACGCTACAAGGCCCGCTTGGTCGTCAAGGGGTTCTCTCAGATTGAGGGAGTTGATTACACTGACACCTTTGCCCCTGTCGGCCGCATGACCTCAGCTCGAGCTCTGTTTGGTGTAGTAGCTCAGCATGACTGGGAACTACACCAGATGGATGTGAACAACGCGTTCCTCCATGGCTCTTTGGATGAGGAGNGAGTTCCCCCTCTATGGCGCCGGACCCGGGCACATTGAGGGAGGCTTTCTCATCGCAGGATGCTGATGCCTGGCGAGCTGCTTGCGAGGATGAGCTTCGCGCTATCCGAGAGCACGGAGTCTACGAGCTGGTCGACCTTCCCCCTGGGAGGAAGGCGATTCAGGTCAAGTGGGTCTTTCGCAAGAAAGTGAAGCCGGATGGCTCACTGGAACGCTACAAGGCCCGCTTGGTCGTCAAGGGGTTCTCTCAGATTGAGGGAGTTGATTACACTGACACCTTTGCCCCTGTCGGCCGCATGACCTCAGCTCGAGCTCTGTTTGGTGTAGTAGCTCAGCATGACTGGGAACTACACCAGATGGATGTGAACAACGCGTTCCTCCATGGCTCTTTGGATGAGGAGATCTACGTGGCTCAACCACCAGGCTTTGAGGACGGTGACAAGGTGTGGCGCTTGCGCAAGTCCTTGTACGGCCTCAAGCAGTCTCCACGGTGTTGGAACCGGGAGATCACTGGCACCTTGACTCGCGTAGGATACGTACAGAGCGAGGCAGACCCCTCACTCTTCATCCTATTGACACCCGAGCAGCTTATCGCCATCTTGGTCTATGTTGATGACCTTCTGATTGCGTCTCCATCTCTGGAGGCCGTGAAGGAGGCCAAGGCTGTCCTGCAGACCGCCTACAGGATGAAGGACCTTGGTCTTGCATCGTTGTTTCTTGGTATGGAGATTGTACGAGACCGCAGATATCGGACACTATTGCTGCATCAGGCCCGATACGCACGAGTCGTGGGGGAGCGCTTTAGCGATCTCCTTGGTGCAGTGCCCACTACTTCCACACCACTCACACCTGATGGGCAGGATGCCATGAAGGTGGATGACCCCACACAGCTGGGGGAGACCGTGGACGTGACCTTGTACCTCCGTCTTATCGGATCTCTGATGTACCTGGCCACTACCACGCGTCCCGACATCGCATTCGCCGTCAACCTCCTTGCTCAGTTCTTGCAGGCTCCACGTGCGAGAGCTCTTCACGCGGCTGTGCGAGTGGTACGGTATGTGGTCTCCACGCCGTATCTCGAACTCTGCTTTCGTCGGTAGTGTTCGGTGGTCCTTGACGGCTACACTGACAGTGACTGGGCTTGGAGTCCTGACGGGCGCAGTCGCACTGGCTACGTGTTTCTGCTCGATGGTACCGCTTTTTCTTGGCGAAGCGGGAAGCAGGGCTGCATCGCATGTAACTCGTCGGAGGCAGAGTACGTGGCTTTGGGGGTAGGGGCTGCTGAGGCAGTTTGGCTGCAGCGCTTGTTTCTTGAGCTCGGGCAGTCAGTACCTGCCATTGTGCTCCGTTGCGACAACCAGAGTGCTCTCGCCATTGCGGAGAACTCTGGTGTTTGTCATGCTCGCACAAAGCACATTGCGGTTGAGCATAACTTCGTTTGGTATCTGGTGGAGCGACGCGTGATCTCCATCATGTGGGTTGGCACTGACTTGCAGCGAGCTGATTTCTTGACGAAGGCACTTGCCGACGGAAAGTTCCTGGTGGCCATTCGTTCTGTTGGGCTTCGCCCCGTGCATGACAATGGTTGAGTGTGGGATGTACGTTGCCATCTCATTTTTCTGTGTCACTCACTATGTGGTTGTACCAGTGCTGCACGCGTATGGACATGCGTACCATCGGGTCATGGGGGAGTGTTGTGCTTTGTGCCGTTCCTGTATAGTTTACTATGACCACTCGGCCGTGTCCATACTCGTGCAGATCCCTGAGGCAGGCGGCCCTGGTGACACCGGCGCGACGAAAGGCGGCGGACTACCCGTCTGGAGCTGACCGACCACTGTTCCAGAGCCCCAGATGTCACCGTGAATCCTTGCTGTGCCTTCTACGTCCTGCAGGCGCCTTTCGGCGGACTGGGCATGAGGCCCATTTGCATGTTTTTGCATTGTATACTCGCTGTCAGTCGATGGATGCATGCAATTGACCAGTCGTTGCGTGCGTCTTCTGATTCTGCATGTCTAGGTTCAGACGGCGTAGGATTCTGACATGTGCGCGCAGAGTTACGGCCAAAACAGTGGTTTTGGGCCGGTTCTAGGACAGCTCTTGGACTGCCGCGTGCGACACCCGCCGTGCGCCGCGGCAGGTATTTATGCCCTGGACCTGTCAGTTGTCATTTTTTCTCTGCATATGCTATATTGAAGCATTCTGACACTTTGACTTGTGTCTCCTAGCCAAACCCTTGCCGTTGTGTGTACAACCTGTGATTGTCGTCACCATCTGACTAGGCATTGACGCCCGGTCAGCGGCCGTGTTGCTAGGAAGCTTCTACGCACTTTCTCAGGGGGGCCTAGAACTTGGAGGGGTCCCCCATTGTTGATTATTCTTCATTGCTAATCAGTTACTTTCAGTTTCCAGCTGTTTTCTGGCGCTAATACTGGCGCGCGCACTTCTGAGTAACAAACCCAGAGCTTCCACACGGTCTCTAGAGTAGCAGACTGAGGGGGCAGCTGACTTAAGCAACTAGCGTGGAAGCCCGCACGCTGCATCAACAATGCTGCTGCCCCAACCTGCTGCCTAGCATATTTGTGTTGGTATCAGAGCCAGAGCGTAGCAGTAGCAGCAGAAGACTGACGTACAGGTGCCAGACAACACCGGCGGACCTCCATACGTGCCAGTGCAGGGGAAATGCTGCCGAAAATTTTCCGGCAGCGTTGACCCGCCTGGTGGCGGCTTCAGAATTTTTCCCACGGCCACTGGGCCAGGGGAAATGTTGCCGGATTTTTTCCGGCAGCACTGACCCCACTGTTGAAGTTCGTTGGGCACTCACACATCTCTTCCCCTTGTCTCCACCTCTGTGCACACAACTGTACAAATTGATTGACATGGCCTCACCTGGAGAGATGCCAAGCTATCCTACCATGGCTGACATCTCAGGCGTGCTTCATCCAGGAGTGTCGTCTGACACTTGCATGACCATGACTTGATTCTTGTGATGAGTGGGACAGATGCTAGGGCCCGTACACTTTTAACTGCCGTGCCCTGTGTCATGCTTGCCATGAGTGTTTTGTGTAGAGCTGCAGTCCCCGGGTGCTGATCCTTGGGGGCCACCTTGCCGGGTTTTACCCGTGCATTGGTGAGTAGCCGCCGCTCAGGTTTATGCCGAGCGGTCGGGCTCGACCCCCGGGTGGCGGTGTACACTCACTTGGGCGTGATGCCCGAGGCGAGTGCACACTCACCGGCTGCTAAGTCTCGCTCTCTCCACTCACTCTCTTGTCTTGGTTCTATTGACCTAATGGAGGCAAGCTTCCCACTTCCATGGTGTCAACAACACCTTGTCCGTGAATGCGTGATCTTGCGTGTTTGCCCTAGGAAGCATCCTAGCAACTACTGGTATCAGAGCAAGTGAGATTCTACTCCGCAACTCATCGATCTTGAGGACACACCTGTGCATCTTTCGCACCCATGACACTCGTCACCACACAACGCCGTCACAGCGGGTGACTCTTATCACCACCTCCCGGCACCAAGCAGCAGCATCTAGCCATGTCTTGGTGCCTCTCGCTGCCCCATTCATTATAGGCCACACAAGTCGCTCTACTACCGCTCTTGGCAGCTCGTCTGCGACTGTCCTCGGCAGCACCCAGCTCAGTGCACCCACCTGGTGTACTCCAGTCCACTCATCTCTTCTCAGCCACTCTTGGCAATCCGCGACCATTCTCACCTCTCTTCAGTCGCGGTCTTGCGAGCAGCCGCTGGTGCTGCCTCTGTGGATGCCGTAAGTAACTCTGGCCATTTCTCGTGCAGCGGCTGTCCCAGTTTTTCCCTGAAGTCGTTACGCTGGATTCTCCACCTCTGGATGGGCCACACGACCAGGAGCTTGATCCTCCTCGAACAGCAGCCCGCCACGCTGACGACAGGTAGGAGGACTACCACTCTCCCTCTCCTCCAGACACAGATACGCCGCTGTGGGTGCGTATGCTAGACGCTGACTACTGGCGTGACGAGTTAGCTGAACTGGACGAACGTGCAGGTGCTGTGCGGGAGGAGGAGATCAATCGCCAGGTGTACACACCTGACGACCTACCCCCATCTCCGCCTCCTCCCTCAACTATGCAACCGCCCACTGGCACGCAGGCCTCCAGCCCGGCATCTGCCTCTCACACCACATCTGCACCGACCCCTGCCACAAAAGCAACTGCAGGACTGTCATCTCCCCCTGAGGTCCCTGGTGTGATCCCGGTTCTTCCAGTCCACACTGAATCTGTTGGCTTGGCAGGTGCAATCTTAGACGCAGCCGCAGGTGTAGCAGCAACATTTGCGGCAACTGCTCGCGCGTGCAGGGCACCTACCCAGACAGCTGTTGGACGCGCTACCGAAGCTTATGCTCACACAGCAACCTCGCTCACCCTTCTTGCCACTGCAGTGGCTAACATAGCTACTCAGGTCACAACGACAGCAGCAGCTATTGCCACTGCCGCCTAATCTGCAGCAGACTCCACCACAGCTGCTGTCGCCTCCATTCGTGCATCCACCGCATCAGCAGTTCTGACTCCGACTGGTGTGCAACGAGAGCTAACCCCGCACATCACCACCGGAGTTCTGGTTGCGTCGGCATCTGCAGCTGTAACTGGGGCTACGGTTACCGGACTGCTGTGTCTTACAGTTGCAGTCGCGGGGTGGGTGGCCGTGCTGTCCTCCTCGGCCGCAGCAGTGGTGGCGCCTCTCTTCACTCTGCTGCCTCGGCACTAGAACGGTGAGCCACTCCTCACCTCACACACTGTACATTGCATACTCTCCCTACTTCCCATCCTCTCTTCCCACACTCTTCCAGCATGCCAGGACCAGAGGAAACCATAGAGGCTCTCCAAGCCGCCCTCAGTGAAGCACAGGCGGCACGATGCAAGGCAAAAGATGAACTGTATAGGAACAGTGAGGCACAGCAAGAGCTAGCTGCTACAGTGGCGACCTTAGGGATAGACCGCTTGCGGACCATACCTGCTCTTGCTACTGTGCTTCCCTCTGACGACACTACGTCTGCCGATTCTTTTGTGCCACCCGGCGGCGCTGTACCCAATTCCCCTTCCCTTGCTCTCTCAGCAGCAGTCATAGCACGGGCACTTCTCCCCACACGTCAGAGAGACTTTGAGACCCCACCACCACAGTTCACATCCAAACTCACCTTCACCTCCTGGGAAATGCGCTTCTGCGCGTGGGCCCAAGGTGAACAGCTGTGGGAGTACTACTCACCTGCCAAGGCCCCATTTGTTCCACAGCCAGCAGAAGCAGCCCGTGCAGTTCGCGCCCTCATTACCGCTGGCCCAGAGAGCCTGCTTGACGATATTGGAACGTATAATGCAGACCCTATCCGCGGCACNTCCCCACACGTCAGAGAGACTTTGAGACCCCACCACCACAGTTCACATCCAAACTCACCTTCACCTCCTGGGAAACGCGCTTCTGCGCGTGGGCCCAAGGTGAACAGCTGTGGGAGTACTACTCACCTGCCAAGGCCCCATTTGTTCCACAGCCAGCAGAAGCAGCCCGTGCAGTTCGCGCCCTCATTACCGCTGGCCCAGAGAGCCTGCTTGACGATATTGGAACGTATAACGCAGACCCTATCCGCGGCACCCTAGCCGATCCTGTTGGGGCATACGCCCTCATCCGTCGTCGTAAGATAGTCACTGGGCATGCTGCCCAGAGTGCACTGACAGTTGAGTTCAACACCTTGCAGATGCGTGCTGATGAAACGGCCGACGAGTGCTGGGCACGAAGTCTGCGTCTGCTGCGTGACCTAGGCAAGGCAACACTGGCCCTCTCTCTGCCTGTCTGTCCATTGTTGCCGGCTTGATCCCTGAACTTTCAGACCTTTACCTTCACGTCTCACAAGCAGAACTCGAGCGTCTAGCCTCTTTTCCCCTTCCCGCGGATACCCCTCCAGGGATAGGACCACTTTATGACTTTACCGCCTCCCGTCTCACAGATTGGTGGAACAGTCTCTAGAACAAGCGCATGCACCGCGCTGCTCTTGCTGCTGTCACAACCTCCTCTACCTCTTCCGCAGCTGCTTCTACTGCCTCCTCCTCCGGCTCCTCTGCAGCCTCTCATGTGACCCAAGCGACTTCCCATAGTGGGGGTGGTGGCTCCCACCACAATGGGAGCCGAGGTGGCGGCAGAGGGCGCGGGGGTGGACGCAAGGGCAAAGGCAACTCTCCTGCTGCGTCAGTCGGCTCTGAGGTCACTTGCTGGAATTGTGGTGCTGCTGGTCACGCTGCTCCCAAATGCCCAGCTCCACGTGACGATGCCCGTCTGGCATCATCCATGCGAGCTCATTGGGCCCGCACTGGCGTCACACCCTCTACTACTGCAGCGGCAGCGACCGTGGCCTCTCCATCCTCTTCCAACCCAGCCACTGCACTCTCCTCCACGTTCGCACCGCTCCATCCATCCACCTCACCTCCCAGCACTTGGGGCTGGATTCCACCTCCTGGTGGACCTCCTTACTATGGACCACCTTCCTCACACTACTCAACACCATCGTGGACGCGTGACGATGGTTCCCGTTCTGATCGATCATCCGACCGCTCCTCCGACCGATCCTCGGACCGTCGTGACGAGGAGCGCGCCCTTGAGCGCCGTCTCGTTGAGCTTCTCCACCTTCGTTCTCAGGGAGGTGAGAGTGTGAGTGGCCAGTCTCGTCTGTATGTCTGTGAGTCTGATGCCACTCTCCGGGGTGCAGCGTCGGGTGGGGTTCAGGGAGATATGCCTGATGTACATGACTGGATTGACGATTGGCAGTCTCACACGTTTCCCACACGTCTTGGCACATCTTCCCCTATGTCGTTCCATGGCACTGTTGCTGTCTGCCTTGTCCTCCCAACTACACGTGCTGCTCCTGGCCGCTGGATCATCGATTCTTGGGCCACCCATCACATGACATCTTGTCGCTCCTCCTTTGTGTCCCTTGGTCCCACTGGGTCTATGCGTTCTGTACGGACTGGCTCCGGCCAGCTCCTCCCTGTTCATGGCGTTGGTGTTGTGAAGTTTGTTGGCCCCGGTGTCACCGTGTATCTTCCCGACGTGTTGTACGTTCCTGACCTGGAAGTCAGTCTGCTCTCTGTCACCACCCTTGATGATCAGGGCATGGACTTCTCGTCCAGCCGTGGCTTTGCATCCATCTCTCTGCGCTCTTCTGGCCATGTTGTGCTTTGTGGCATCCGTTGTGATCGTCTTTTCCGCGTGCCGCTGTCTCTCCCATCGTCTTCCTTTGCCTCTGCCTTTGTACATGTGACCCCATCCCTGTCTCCTGCTCACGCTGCACTCCTTCATCGCCGCCTGTGTCATCTCCACACTACTACCATCCAACGTCTTCTGCGCCTCCAGTCCGCAGTCGGCCTTGATCCGCCACGTTTGCTCTTCCCTGTTCCACCGACTGTCTTGACTGTGCCCCGGGCAAAATGCACCGCTCTCCCTTTTCCTCCTCTGAGTCCACCACCTCTTACCCCCTTGACCTCGTCCATGCTGATGTCATGGGTCCTCTTCCCCACACCTTTCTGGGCGGTCTGGGGCGCTATGTGCTCTGCCTCACCGATGACTTCTCCCGTCACCGCTGGGTTTTTGCCCTTCGTCACAAAAGTGACGTCACAGAAGTCATTGAGGACTGGCTTCCACAGGCCGAACGTGCCTGCCTCCGTCCCCTGTGCGTGTTTCGCAGTGATCGTGGCGGTGAATTTCTTGGCCCCACATCCCGTTTTCTTGAATATCGTGGGGTCCGCCTTGAATGCACAGCTCCCTACACCCCCCAACAAAACAGCATCTCTGAACGCTGGAACCGAACGCTTGCCGATGGTGTCCGTTCTCTTCTTGCTGAATCCGGTCTGTCTCCCCTGTTCGCTTTTGAAGCCATGTCCTACATGACGTGGGTATGGAACAGGATCCCTCATGAACCTCTTCCTCACACTGTCACTCCTTTTGAACGTTGGACCGGTCGTCGTGGTGACTTGCGCCTAGCCCGTGTCTGGGGTTGTCTTGCCTCCGTTTGGCTCCCTGCCGATCACCGCGACGGCAAACTCTCCCCCAGTGGTCGTGTCTGCATTTTCCTAGGTGTCTCTCCCTTCTCTAAGGCCTGGCGGTTTTGGGACCCCACGCGCAGCCGTGTCATTGAGTCTCGCGATGCCTTGTTCTTTGAACACTTGTTCAAACGCGACGTCCCTCGCTTCTCCGGGCCTCCTCCTCCGCTCAGTCGGGCTGGGGGTGGTCTGTCTCCTCCTCCTGAGTTCTCTTCTCTTCCCTCTACGCGTCCCCTCGCCCCTTCTCCTCCCGTCATGTCCTCTCCTCCTCCCAGTGTGCAGCCTGTCGCGTCCCCTGTCTCCCCCGCTGCCTTGGGGCCTGGCTCACCCTCACCTTCTGCTGAGGACGCCTCCCCCGCGATTCCTGCACATCCAGGCACCCCCTCTGCACCTGTCTCTCATATTGCTGCTGTGCAACCAGACTCTCTCATTCACACTCCATGTGACACCACCTCTGTCCTAGTTCCGTCTGTCACAACAAAATCTGTCCCACCTGTGTCACCTTACACACGAGGAGGCCGTCTCCGTGCTCTACCTTCCCACTCCCATCCTGTCGTCTCTGGTGACCCGGGCCTCCGTGCCCTTGGTCTTGTGGCCTCTGGCCTGTCTGTCGCAGCCTCTGTTGTCAATCCCAGCTCCGCTCCTGGTTACTCCCTGATTGAGCAAGAGTTTCACTCTGCTCTCTCATGTTCAGTTGCCGGGTATGTTGCCTCCTACGTTGCCACAGCCGGCCTCTCTACCCTTCCGCCAGAACCTGTCACAGTGCAGGCAGCACATGCAGCCACACACTCCTCTCTCTGGGAGCAGGCTATGAAGGATGAGCTTGACGCATTGTCAGAGCACCGTGTGTTCGAGCTGGTGGATCTTCCCCCAGGCCGCAAGGCCGTTGCGGCCAAGTGGGTGTACCGCTGCAAACTTCACCCGGACAACACAGTGGAACGGTACAAAGCACGACTCACTGCTAAGGGATTCTCTCAGATTCCGGGAGTGGACTTTGATGAGAAATTTGCACCGGTGGGCAGATACACCACTGCCAGGGCACTGCTCAGCCTGGTCGCTCAGCACGACTGGGAGCTGGAGCAGATGGACGTCAACAATGCCTTCTTGCACGGCAAACTAGATGAGGAGATTTACATGGTCCAGCCACCTGGGTTTTCGGATGGCACAAACCGTGTATGGCGACTGCGAAAAGCCCTTTATGTACTTAAGCAGTCACCTCGGTGCTGGAACCAAGAGATCACAGCAACCCTTGAAAAGGGTGGCTTCAGAAGAAGCCCAGTGGACCCTGCTCTGTTCCTCAGTCCACCCTCACAACCGTTGGTCGCCATCCTTGTGTACGTTGATGATCTCCTCATTGCGTCGCCCAACATGTCCGCAGTCTCTGCGGCCAAGTCACTTCTCCAAGCCACTTACAAGATGAAAGACTTGGGACCAGCTCGAGTCTTTTTGGGAATGGAACTCGAGCGGGACCGGGCACGTCGCACTCTGCACGTGCACCAGGCTGCATACGTCCGCAGCCTGGGGGAGCGCTTCCAGGCTCTTCTCACCACAGTTCCTTCCGCCTCTACACCCATGACCCCTGCAGGGCAGTCGTTGCTAAAGTCACAAAATCTTCCCACTCTGGGGGAGAAGGTCGATGTCACTGACTATCTCAGAGTCATAGGGTCACTGATGTACCTGGCCACCACCACACGCGCCGATGTGGCGTTTGCTGTCAACTTCCTGTCTCAGTTCTCTCAGTGTCCACGAGAGCGGCACTTGGAGGCAACACTGTGAGTTGTGCGCTATGCCCTCTCCACGCCACGCGTTGGTCTCTTCTTTCGGGCACAACCCTCTCTCGTGGTTGACGGCTTTACTCACAGTGACTGGGCACATGACTCTGACGCACGCAGTCGCACGAGTTACATCTTCATGGTTGGTGGAACAGCGGTCTCATGGAAGAGTGGCAAACAGGGCTGTTGCTCGCAGCACTGCGGAGGCTGAGTATGTGGCACTTGGCGCTGGCACATGTGAGGCAGTTTGGCTGTGTCGTCTTCTTTAGCACTTGCGTGTGCCCATTCGTTGCATCACTCTGCGCTGTGACAATCAAAGCACCAAGGCCATTGCTGAAACCAGTGGCATGCATCACACGCGCACCAAGCACATCAATGTAGAGCATCACTTTGTTCGTGAGTGCATTGCCGCTGGCGTTGTCCGAGTTGCGTGGGTAGACACACGGTCCCAAAGAGCAGACTTTCTTACCAAGGCACTCAGTCGCAATGTCTTCAAAAATGCCATTCACGCTATTGGTCTCATCTGTCCCCATAACCCTGGTTGAATGTATCTGCACAACCCTATGTTCTCATGAGCTTGTGTGTGTGTGGGGGTGATTGCCTGCGGGTCATGGGGGAGTGTTGAAGTTCGTTGGTCACTCACACATCTCTTCCCCTTGTCTCTACCTCTGTGCACACAACTGTACAGATTGATTGACATGGCCTCACCTGGAGAGACGCCAAGCTATCCTACCATGGCTGACATCTCAGGCGTGCTTCATCCAGGAGTGTCGTCTGACACTTGCATGACCATGACTTGATTCTTGTGATGAGTGGGACAGATGCTAGGGCCCGTACACTTTTAACTGCCGTGCCCTGTGTCATGCTTGCCATGAGTGTTTTGTGTAGAGCTGCACTCCCCGGGTGCTGATCCTTGGGGGCCACCTTGCCGGGTTTTACCCGTGCATTGGTGAGTAGCCGCCGCTCAGGTTTATGCCGAGCGGTCGGGCTCGACCCCCGGGTGGCGGTGTACACTCACTTGGGCGTGATGCCCGAGGCGAGTGCACACTCACCGGCTGCTAAGTCTTGCTCTCTCCACTCACTCTCTTGTCTTGGTTCTATTGACCTAATGGAGGCAAGCTTCCCACTTCCATGGTGTCAACAACACCTTGTCCGTGAATGCGTGATCTTGTGTGTTTGCCCTAGGAAGCATCCTAGCAACTACTGGTATCAGAGCAAGTGAGATTCTACTCCGCAACTCATCGATCTTGGAGGGGAGGCCAGTTCTTGGAGGGGTCTCCCATTGTGTCTCATTGTTCATTGCTAATCAGTCTTTTCCAGTTTTCAGCTGCTTTCTGGCGCTAACACTGGCGCGCGCACTTCTGAGTAACAAACCCAGAGCTTCTAGACTTAGGCTCTAGAGCAGCAGACTCAGGGGGCAGCAGACTTAAGCAACGAGCATTGTTGCATCAACAACGCATGCTGCCCCAACCTGCCGCTTAGATTTCTAGCTTGGTATCAGAGCCAGAGCGTAGCAGCAGCAGCAAAAGACTGGCGTACAGGTGCCAGACAACGCCGGGAGGTCTCCATACGCGCCAGTGCAGGGGAAATGCTGCCGGATTTTTCCCGGCAGCATTGACCCGCCTAGTGGCGGCGTCAGAGTTTTTCCCACGGCCACTGGGCCAGGGGAAATGCTGCGGAATTTTTCCGGCAGCACTGATCCCCACGTTGGACGCGAGGAGGTGAGCGGCCGGCCATGTCAAGCGCTTGCTGGCAACGACGCATGCGGTGACGTCCTCCAGGTGTGACTGACGGTAGCAGCTAGCAGCAGCAACAGCTTACAGCAGCACACAGTAGCAATCAGAAACAGCAGCAGCAGCAGCAGCTCCCTGCAGTAGCAGCAGCAAGCAAGCAGCAGCAGCAAGCAGCAACTATAGCAGCGTGTAGCAACAATAGTTGCCGCACCAGCGAGCCACAGCAGCAGCAGCAGCTGCCCGCAGTGGTTGCTGCTACTTGCAGCCCTCAGCGAGCAGCAGTCCGCTGCTCGCTGCCAGCGAGCAGCAGCCCGCTGCTCGCTACCAGCAAGCAGCAGCCGACTGCTCGCTGCTAGCGAGCAGCAGCCCGCTACTCGCTGCCAGAGAGCAGCAGCCCGCTGCTCGCTGCCAGCGAGCAACAGTTGGAAACTTCCTACCAGCGATCAACAGCCGACTACTTGCTGACAGCGAGCAGCAGTCTGCTGCTCGTTGCCAGCGAGCAGCTGCCCACCGGGACAGAGAAAACCGAAAAAAAAGGGAAGAGAAAAAACTCCCCCAATCCTGTAGCGTGCAGCAGCAGCCCGTAGTAGCAGCAAGCTACAGTTGCAGCACGTAGCAGCTATAGTAGCGTGCAGTAGCAGCAGCAGCAGGAGCAGCAGCAGCAGCAGTGGCAGCAACAATAGTTGCAACGTGGAGCAGCGTGCAGCAGCAGAGAGCTGCAGTTGCCAAAACTGCCATCGCAGCTCGTAGCAACAGCAACTGCAGTTGCAACTGTTGCTGCAATAGCATCAACAGGAGCTGTAGCCACTACAACAGCAGCAGCAACACCAGTAGCAGCAGCAACAAATGTAGCGGTTGCAGCAGCAACAGCTGCTGACGTCAGCACCTCACTGCTGACGTCACTACTGACGTCACTGCTGACGTCATCAACAAAAAAACAGAAAAGGAAACCAAAAGGGGGATAACAGCAGCACCGACACTCAGTAGTCTTTGCTGACGGCAGCCATCCGCGGCTGACGTCGCTACTGACATTAGCAGCACAAACAAAAAAAACAAAAAAAAGAGGGACAGACGCCCATGGCTGATAGTCCTGGTCAGGAGGGGTCCTCCTCTGTTAGAGGGACCCCTACCTCCCCTTTCTTGCAGCACCTGCAGCAGCAGCAACACCAGCCGTAGCAATAGCAGCCACCGCCACAACAGCAGCAGCAATAGCAGCGGCAGCAGGAGCAGTTACAACAGTAGCAGCCGTAGCAAAATACAGTAGCGGTAGCAGCAGCAGTGGCAATAGCCACCGCAGCAGCAGCAGTCGCCGCACCAGTAGCAGCGGCAGCAGCAGAAGTAGCAGCGGCAGCAGCAGTAGCAACAGCAACAATAGCAGTAGCAACAGCAGCAGTAGTAGCAGCAACAACAGCAGTAGTAGTAGTAGTAGTAGCAGTAGTAGCACCAGCAGCAGCAGCACCAGCAGCAGCCGTAGCAGCTGCCACTGCCGCAGCGAGAGCAACAGCAGTAGCCCACTGGTGTTGTTGGCGGCAACCCTGACCCCCTCGTTGCTTTTCAGCAACAGCTCGCTGCCTTGATGCAGCAGTTTGCAGCGCTCCAGCCAGTAGCCTCCTAGTCTCCCACCAGTGCGCCACCGTCGTTCGTCCCTCCAGGGCACGCCAGTCCAGCCGTGTCTGCTGCCACATACTACTTGGCATAGTAGCAGACTCAGCGCCAGCGGCAGATAGTGACCTCCGTCCTTGGCCCCACCCTTGGTGCCGGCCGCAGGCAAAGGACTTTGAGACGGCGCCCCCGCCGCTTCAGGCCGGCGAGCAGTTCCGGAGCTGGGAGCTCAGCTTCCGGATCTGGGCGCAAGGTGAGGGGCTGTGGGCATACTACACCCTCCCTTACGATCCCACCCAGGCCGACCAGCTGTATGACGCTGGTCGCCCTGTTCGTGCCCTTGTCCCAGTCGTCCCTCCGGCTTCCCGCCTGGCCTTAGAGCCTTTCCTTGGCGACTTTACCGCTAGCGACACTCTAGACCCTGCAGCCGCGTGGCACGTCCTCAGCAAGCCCCATCGCCTGTCCAGCGACGCTGAGCTCAGCTGTCTGCTCCGGGAGTTCAACTCCCTGCACATGGAAGAGACGGAGACGGTAACTACCTACTGGCGATGGGCAGAGGACATCCTTCATCATCTCGGCACATCTGCTCCGCCCCCTCTGTCCGCGCTTCTCACCATCAAGCACGGCGCCACTATTGCATACGCAGATGTCTTCATCCACTACCCCCAGGACGTCCTCTCTACCATGGCGGCCCAGGGCACCCTCATGCCGTGGGCGTACGAGCTTTTCCTCCGCATTGAGGAAGCTCGCCAGGAGTCCCAGCTCCATCACATGGAGGCTCTTGCATCCCCTACCGTAGCCTCCCTTGCAGTTGCCTCCGTGGCCATCGCCTCCCCTACCGCAGCTACCTCCTTGTCTTTGGGAAAGAAGAAGAAGCGCCGGAACAAGAAAGGCAAGGGTCCGTCGCAGCAGCAGCAGAAGCAGTCATGGACCGGGTCCGGCAATGGTGGCTCGGTCTGCCACAACTGTGGCCAGCTCGGGCACGGGTGGTACACATGCCCTTTCCCGATGGACGAGGCGCGCATCATCTCCACCCTGCGTCGCCAACAGGAGCACCGTCTCGCCTCTGCCGCCGTCGCTATTGCTAGCCTTGACACTCCGCCCTCGTCCAGCAGCTCTGCCACTCCAAGAGCTCCGCCAATCTCGTAGACACCCGCGCCGCAGTAGTACTACTCACAGCCATCGGCGCTTCCGCTTCCTTTGCTGGCTCCGTCCTCCTTTTACCCGGGCTCCGGCGCCGTCACTCCGCACTCCGCCTACACTCCCGGGCCGTCCTCCCGTGAGCGTGAGCTGGAGCAATACATCGCGCTCTAGCTTGGCCTGCCTTGCTCTCCTCCCCAGGGAAATGCGAGTTGCGTCACCTCCTGCCCTCCTGCCCAACCATGCATGACTGAGACTGAGCTACGGTCCTGCCCCGTTTTTTCGTCTGTCTTGTTGTCTCCCGTAGTATCCTCCACCCCCTTCCTTGACGACATCGGGTGGCTTGACGATTGGCAGTCTCGTTTCGTGTCGCCTTCCACTGCATTTGCATCCCTTGCTTGCTACCATGTGACCGTTAGTGATCTGGCGATCCCTGTCCAGGACCCTACTGAGACTTGGATCATCGACTCCGGGGCCACGCATCACATGACGGCCTCTCGCGGGGACTTTAGTATGCTCGGTCCTGTAGGCGATGTCTCCGGTGTCCGGACGGGCTCCGGACAAGTGTTGCCAGTCTGTGGTGTTGGCGTCGTTTGTTTCCGTGAACCTGCCGGTGACGTCTTTCTGACCGATGTCCTCTTCGTCCCTGGTCTCGAGCTCAGCCTCCTGTCCGTGACTGCCCTTGACCGCATGAGCATGGACATTATACACTCGCGTGTTGTTGGCACTGTGTCATTGCGTTCGTCTGGTCTTGTCGTACTGCACGCCACCGCCCGTGGCAACCTGTGGCATGTTCCTCGCCTCTCCTCTTCCTCTCCCGTCTCTTCCCCATCGGCCGCCACAGGCCATGTTTGTCACCAGTACGCTTTCCCCTCACCACACCTGCCTCTTGCATCGCCACCTTTGCCACGTCCACTCCGTCGCCGTAGAGAGCATGCTCCGCACCCAGCCGGCCAAAGGCCTTCACCCGGAGACTTTCCCTCTCCCGTGCCCCACTGACTGCACTCAGGGGAAGATACACCGGTCCATGTACCCCTTGTCTTCCTCCCGTGCATCCGCCCCTCTCGACCTTATCCAGTGGGACGTCATGGGCCCTCTCCCCACCGCGTCCGTCGGTGAGCATGGCCGCTATGTCCTCACCCTTACGGACGACTATTCTTGCTACCGCTGGGTCTTCTGCCTCCGGCAGAAGAGCGATGTAGCCCGCGCCATTCAGGACTGGCTTGTCCTCGCGGAGCGCGAGTGTGGCCGCCCTCTTCCCCGCTTTCATTCCGATCGCGCCGGAGAGTACATGGGTGAGGCCACGACCTTTCTCGCCTCCCGCGGGATCCACCATGAGACGTCTGCGCCCTACACACCCGCCCAGAACGGCGTCTTCGAGCGATTTCCTCACCAGGCCCCATCGCCTGTCCAGCGACGCTGAGATCAGCCGTCTGCTCCGGGAGTTCAACTCCCTGCACATGGGGGAGACGGAGACGGTCACTGCCTATTGGCAGCGTGCGGAGGACATCCTTTGTTGTCTCGGCAAATCTGCTCCGCCCCCTCTGTACGCGCTCCTCACCATCAAGCGCGGCGGTACCAGCGCGAATGCGGACGTCTTCGTACACTACCCCCAGAATGTCCTGTCCACCATGGCGGCTCAGGGTACCCTCATGCCCTGGGCATACGAGCTCTTCCTCCACATTGAGGAAGCTCGCCAGGAGTCCCAGCTCCATCGCACGGAGGCTCTTGCATCCCCTGCCGTCGCCTCCCCTACCGTTGTCTCCGTGGCCATCGCCTCCCCCGCCGGGGTTACCTCATCGTCTTTGGGGAAGAAGAAGAAGAGCCGGAAAAAGAAAGGCAAGGGTCCGCCGTAGCAGCAGCAGCAGTCGTCGACCGGGTCCAGCAGTGGTGGCTCGGTCTGCGACAACTGGGGTCAGCTCGGGCACGGGTGGTACACGTGCCCTCTCCCGACGGACAAGGCGCGCGTCATCGTTACCATGCGTTGCCAGCGGGAGCACCGTCTTGCCTCTGCCGCCGTCGCTGCTGCTGGCCCTTCCACTCCGACCTCGTCTAGCAGCTCTGCCACTCCGACAACTCCGCCTGTCCCGCAAACACCCATGCCACAGCAGTATTTCCCACTGCCATTGGCGCCTCTGCTTCCTTTGCCGGCTCAGTCCTCCTACTACCCGGGCTCTGGAGCCATCACTCCGCAATCCGTCTACACTCCGGGGTGTCCTCCCGTGAGTGTCAGCTGGAGCAGTTCATCACGCTCCAGCTTGGCCTGCCTTGCCCTCCTCCCCAGGGAAGTGCGAGTTGTGTCACCTCCTGCCTTCCTGCCCAACCCTGCATGACTGAGACTGAGCTGCGGTCATGTCCCATCTCCTCGTCTATTTCGTCGTCTCCCATGGTCTCCTCCACCCCCCTTCTTGATGACATTACGTGGCTTGACGATTGGCAGTCTCGTTTCGCGCCTCCTTCTACCGCGTCCGCGTCCCTCGCTTGCTGCCATGTGACCGTTAGCGATCTGGCGACCCCTGTTCAGGACCATGCTATGACCTAGATCATTGACTCCGGGGCCACGCATCACATGACGGCCTCTCGTGAGGCATTCAATATGCTCGGTCCTGTAGGCGATGTCTCCGGTGTCCGGACGGGCTCTGGACAAGTGTTGCCTGTCCGTGGTGTTGGCATCGTTCGTTTCCGTGGTCTTGCCGGTGACGTCTTTCTGACCGATGTCCTTTTCGTCCCTGGTCTCGAGCTAAGCCTCCTGTCCGTGACTGCCCTTGACCGCATGAGCATGGACGTTGTGCACTCCCGTGGTGTTGGCACTCTGTCGTTGCGTCTGTCTGGTCTTGTCGTCCTACACGCCACCGCCCATGGCAACCTGTAGCATGTTCCTTGCCTCTCCTCTTCTCCTCCCGTCTCCTCCCCGTCGGCCGCCACAGGCCATGTGTTTGTCACCAGTACGCTGTCTGCTGAGCACACCTGCTGCTTGCACCGCCACCTTTGCCACGTCCACTCTGCCGCCGTAGAGAGCATGCTCCGCACCCAACCGGCAAAGGACCTTGACCTGAAGACTTTCCCTCTCCCGTGCCCCACTGAGTGCATTGACTGCACTCAAGGGAAGATGCACCGGTCCATGCACCCCTTGTCTTCCTCCCGTGCATCCGCCCCTCTCAACCTTTTCCACTCGGACGTCATGGGCCCTCTCCCCACCGAGTCCGTCGGAGAGCATGGCCGATATGTCCTCACCCTTACGGACGACTATTCTTGCTACTGCTGGGTCTTCTGCCTCCGGCAGAAGAGCGATGTCGCCCGAGCCATTCAAGACTGGCTTGTCCTTGCAGAGCGCGAGTGTGGCCGCTCTCTTTGCCGCTTTCGCTCCGATCATGGTGGAGAGTACATGGGTGAGGCCACGTCCTTTCTCGCCTCCCGCGGGGTCCACCATGAGACGTCGGCGCCCTATACACCCGCCCAGAACGGCGTATCCGAGCGGTGGAACCTGACCATGGCCGATGCCGTTTGCTCCATGTTGGTCATGTCCGGTCTCTCCGATGGCTTCTATTTTTAAGCCATGGCCTACATGACCTGGGTCTAGAACCGGATTCCCCACGGTCCCTTCCCTGCCAGTCCACGCCATACTCGTACTGGTGCGGTCGGCACGTTGGCCTCGGCCCGGCTCACGTCTGGGGCTGGGTGGCCATTGTATGACTGCCCGTCCCACAGCAGGGCGGCAAGCTTGCCCCCCGCGGATGCCCCTGTACCTTCCTCGATGTGTCTCGTCAGTCCAAGGCCTGACGCTTCTGGAACCAATCCCGACACTGCATCGTCGAGTCTTGCGATGCCCTCTTCTTCAAGGATCTGTTTCCCTACAACCTCATCCGCTCCGGCTCGTCGTGTCCCTCCTGTTGCGTGGGGGAGTGGTGAGTCTGTCCTCCGTCCTGTCGCTTTTGGGTGACACATCACTCCGTCCCTCTGAGCCGGTAGCCCCTGTCGCGTCCTCTGGCCCTCCCGGGGCAACAGTCCCAATCGCGTCCGCTGGCCCCTCCGGGCCAGCAGTCCTAGCCGCGTCCGCTGGCTACTCCGAGCTAGCAGTCCCAGTCGCGTCCGCTGGCCCCTCCGGGCCAGCAGTCCCAGCTGCGTCCGCTGGCCCCTCCAAGCCAGCTGCCCCCATCGCGTCCGTTGGCCCCTCCGGACCCGCTGCCCCAGTCGCGTTCGCTGGCCCCTCCGGGCCAGCAACGCCTGTCGTGTCTGCTGGCCCCTCCGGGTCGGCAGCCCCAGTTGCGTCCGCTGGCCCCTGTGGGCCCACAGCTCCCGTCGCGTCCGCTGGCCCCTCCGGCCCAAGTGCTCCTGTCACGTCCGCTGGCCCCTCTGGGCCAGCTCCTCCTATCACGTCCGCTGGCCCCTCCGGGCCTACAATGCCTGTCGCATCTGCTGGCTCCTCCGGGCCGACAGCCCCAGTCGTGCCCGCTGGCTCCTCCAGGCCAGTAGCCCCGTCCGCCTCCGTTGGCCCGTCGGACCCGGTGCCATCTACTGCTCGACCGCGCTACACACGTGGCCCAGGCGGCAGCCTCCGACCTCGGCCGACAGTGAGCGCGCAGACCGTCACACCGCGTCCCGTGGCGCCTCAACCCCCTGTGGCTCCACGTGTCTCCTCCACTCCCACGGTCGTGAGTGGGGACCTTGGCTCGAAGGCTCTCGGCCTGACCACTTTGGCCATCATCACAGACCTTCACCCGGGCTCTGCACTGGTCTATTCCATGCATCATCACGAGCATCGGCATGCTGTCGTGGCGGCACTCGCCCGCATCCCACGTGGAGCTTGTGATGCACACACCCTCTCAGTCCGGTCAAGCACGCCCGGAGGACCCAGCCACCCTACGCGAGGCTCGAGCCTCTCCTGAGGCCACACATTGGGATGCTTCGTGTGCCGAGGAGCTCGTTGCTATCCGGCAGCACCACGTGTATGACCTCGTCGACCTCCCTCCAGGTCGGAAAGCCATTGGTACCAAGTAGGTCTTTCGGCGCAAGTGGAAACCTGACGGGTCCTTGGACAAGTACAAGGCCCGCCTCACAGCAAAGGGGTTTGCTCAGGTCCCTGGGGTCAATTACGACCAGATCTTTGCCCCAGTCGGTCGGTTCTCCACTAGCTGGGCGCTCTTCAGCCTGGTTGCTCAGCATGGGTGGGAGCTGCACTAGATGGACGTGAGCAACGCGTTCCTCCATGGCTCACTAGAGGGTGAGGAGCTCTACATGGTGCAGCCCCCAGGCTTCGGCGAGGGCACTGGGACAGTTTGGCGGTTGCGGAAGGCCCTCAATGGCCTAAAGCAGTCGCCTCAGTGTTGGAACCAGGAGATCAGCAGCACACTTTTCCGTGGCGGCCTCCAGCGCAGCATCGCTAATCCCGCTCTGTTTGTCAGCCCGCGAGGTCAGACCTTTGCCGTAGTGCTGGTCTACGTCGACAATCTCCTCATTGCGTTGCGAAACACGGCTGCCATCCAGCGTGTCAAGGACTTGCTGCACGCCACCTACCTGATGAAGGATCTAGGGTCTGCCCGAGTCTTCCTGGGCATGGAACTCGAGCATGATCGCTCCCAGGGCATCCTGCACGTCCACCAGGCTGCCTATGTGCAGACCTTGTCCACTCGCTTTGCTGATGACTTACCCCTCGTACCTAGCGCATCTTCACCTATGTCACCGGATGGCCAGGTGAAGCTGAAGAATCCTGATCCAGCTGTTGTGGGGGAGCCAGTTGATGTGACCACGTATCTGCGTGTCATTGGGTCACTGATGTTCCTGGCGACGACGACGCGTCCAGACATCGTGTTCGCCATCAACCTCTTGGCCCAGTTCTTTCAGGAGCAGCGTCACCTCCACTTCGAGGCCGCGATTCGAGTACTGCGCTATGTTGTCTCGACCCCTCGGCGAGGTCTCATGTTCCGCCGCTAGCCGTCCGTCGTCGCAGTGGGCTACACCGACAGTGACTGGGCCAGCAGTCCAGGCGGTAAGAGTCGCACGGGCTGGATCTTTCTGATCGGCGGCACAGCTGTGTCCTGGCGTAGTGGTAAGCAGGGGTGCATTGCCCGTAGCACTACTGAGGTTGAGTACGTGGCCCTTGGCTGAGTCGCATGTGAGAGTGTGTGGTTGCGTCTTCTGTTGTCCGAGTTGCGTCTGTCTGTCGCATCCATCACCTTGCATTGTGACAATGAGAGTGCCATGGCCATCGCCTACAATGACGGCATACATCACACGCGCAAAAAGCACATCAATGTTGAGTATCACTATGTGCGTTCGTTGTTGCATGACGGTAGCATCAGCATTGTGTGGGTTGAGATCGCACGGCAGCTGGCTGACTTCCTGACCAAGGCACTGAAACGGGACTCGTTCAAGAAGGCTGTGAGTTCAGTCGGCGTGCGTCCATGAGTTGCCCTCTCTGTCTCTGCCTACGTCTCTGCGTGCCCTGGGGGAGTCTGGATGTTGACCGTGTCTCTGCCCGCCCATGTGCACTACGTCTGTGAGTCATTGGGGAGTGTTGGTTTTTTGCGCATCTCTCATTGTGCTCTGTTGTGTCCTCCAGACTTGTGTACATCGGCGTGCAGATGACTGACGCCGAGACTCGGCGTTGATGGAGTGTCGTCCGGTGGAGCCGACGCACGCTAAGGTCTACTCGCAGTTCACTGGAGCTTCCTCTCTCTGGCGACGTGCTCAGCTCCATCGGCAGGCCTCCTCGGCGGTCATGCTGCCGGCGGTCACTGCCACCGCAGTTGCTGTCTGCATACGTCCAGCGAGTCCCATTGCGTCTGCATCTTCATTCTCTGCATAGGGTCCTTGTTGCATGTTGCATGGCCCTGTTCGGCATCATGGACCATTGTAGGCACTACATGGGTTCCGGCAGCCATAACTCCTCGCTACTATTTTTCTAGCTTTTTCTGACCGCACGACTGCGTTCGTAGCGTTGGTATTATGGTATGGTCCAGTTTTCAGGTAAAACGGACGACGCCCGGGTTTCGGGCTGTCGGTTGTCTGGTAGGGCTCATCGAGAAAACCCTGCCTGCCAGAAAATAGGTGTAGCACTATTTTCTGATTGGCTAGTTAGCTGAGTAACAACCTTTACACTAGTGGGGAGGGGCCTAGAACTTGGAGGGGTCCCCCATTGTTGCTTATTCTTCATTGCTAATCAGTTACTTTCAGTTTCCAGCTACTTTCTGGCGCTAACAGTGGCACGCGCACTTCTGAGTAACAAACCCAGAGCTTCCAGACTTAGTCTCTAGAGCAGCAGACTGAGGGGGCAGCTGACTCAAGCAACTAGCGTGGAAGCCCGCACGCTGCATCAACAACACTGCTGTCCCAACCTGCTGCCTAGCATTTTTGTCTGGCGTGACGACACGACGGGCCTCCGCAGTGTCCCGAGACTTCTCCAGCATATACGACAGCACCGACGAGACGTGGTCGCTGCGCTTTGGCAGCCCTGTGGGCTTGTCAGGAGCTAGGAGAGTTTTTTCGGTGGGTTGAGACCTGCACACCTGGTGGACTGTACCAGTAGGATGAGGAGACCCGATGGTTGTTATAGGGCTTCCGATGTTCGAAAGGCCGTTTGCAATGCCTGAATGCTGGTTTGGAGTGATTCTAACATTGCTCGTATTTTCTCGGTGGTCGAGACGTGGGCACTCGGAGAGCTGTTCCGGTGCCTTGAGGAAACCACATTTGTTGTCCTTGTGGTGTTGTTGGTTTTTGTCTCACATCTCGCACTTGTACTCCGTTGTGTCCTCCCGGCTTGTGTTGGTTTTTGTCTCACATCTCTCACTTTTACTCCGTTGTGTCCTCCCGGCTTGTGTTGGTTTTTGTCCCACGTCTCTCACTTGTACTCCGTTGTGTCCTCCCGGCTTGTGTACATCGGCATGCAAATGACTGACGGCGATAAACCAGTAGCTGATTCACTACTAGTTTTTAGCTGCTTTCTGGCACTAACACTGGCGCGTGTGCCAGACTTAGACTCTAGAGCGGCACCCTCAGGGCGCAGCAGTCTAAGCAACAAGCGTAGAAGCCCGCACGCTGCATCACTTACGATGCTACCTCAACCTGTTGCCTAGTATTTCCAGTTTGGTATCACAGCCAGAGCGTAACAGCAGCAGCAGAAGACTGGCGTATAGGTGTTAGACAACGCCGGCAGACCCCCATACGCGCCAGTGCAGGGGAAATGCTACCGGAGTTTTTCAGGCAGCATTTACTAGCCTGGTGGTGGTGTCAAAACTTCCCCACTGCCATTGGGCCAGGGGAAATGCTGCCGGATTTTTCGTGGAGCACTAACCCCCACCCGTGACGCGAGGTGAGTGGCCAGCAACATCATGCATCGCGATGACGACGCACATCGACCAGGTGTGTCCGTGCTGCAAGCAGCAACAGCAGTAGTAACTTTTAGCACCAACGAGCAGTGGCAGCAGCAGCTGTGCTCAACAACAGCAGGCGGCAGCAGCCGCAGCTCCTGGCAGCTTGCAGTAGCAGCAGCCCATAGCAGCTTGTAGCAACAGCGGTGCGCAGCAGATGTAGGCTACAGTAGCAGCAGTAGCAACAGCCAACAACAGCCAACAACAACCAACAGTAGCAGCTACAGCTCAAAACAACAGCAGTTGCAGCTGCAGCTCGTAACAGCAGCAGCTGTAGCAGTAGCCAGAAGTTGTCCATAGCAACAGTAGTTGCAGCTCGCAACAGGAGCAGCTGCAGCTGCGCGCAGCCCGCTGCCCATAGCGAGCAGCGAGCTACGAACAGCGAGCTTGCTACTCGCAGTCTACAACAAGCAACGGGCAACAAGCTGTGAGCATTGCTTGGTACTCGCGGCTCGCAGCGAGCAGCCAGCCATCGCGTTGTGACAACCAAGCAAGAGAAAAAAAAGGGAAGAAAGAAACCCCCACCCCGCAGCTGACTCTGTAGTTGTTGCTGGTGCTACCACGACCGTTACAGTAGCCATAGCAGCCGCAACAGCACCCAACAGCTCAGCAGCAACAGCAGTAGCGACTGTTGCAACAACAGTAGCGGCTGTTGCAATAGCAATCGCAGCAGCAGCAGTAGCAGCTACAGCAACAACATCAGCAGTAGTAGCATTAGCAGCTATAGCAGCAGACTAGTAGGACTAGTAGCAGCAGCAACAGCAGCAGTAGGAGCAGCAATTGTAGTAGCAGCAGCAACAGCAACAGCTATAGCAACAACACTAGCCACCTTGCAGCTTACACTAGAACGGCTTCAGCAACAACCACTACTGACGTTTGCAATACTGATTTTTTAGTTGATGTCATTGCTGAGGTCACTACTGACGTCACCAATAACAAGAAAAATGTGGCAACTCTCGGATAACGCAACAACTGCTAAAGTCAACCATCCAATAGTGACATCACTTCTGACGTCACTCCTGACATCAGTAGTACAAAGAGAAAAAAGAAAAACCAAAACACAAAAAACAAAAGGTGGAACAAGGAGGGCCAACAAACATTATGGTTACTAGCCCCAGTGGGGAGGGGTCCTCCTCTGTTGGGGGGACCTCTAGCTCCCCTTTCCTACAGCAGTTGCAATAGTGGGAGCAGCAGTTGGGTCTTCGACAACTCTTCGGCCTTTGACAAAAGAGCGACGTTGCTCCCACCATTCGGGACTGGCTTGTCCGGGCTGAAACCGAGTGTGGTCGTCCCTGTCCGGGTCCGTTCCGATTGCGGGGGTGAGTTTTTGGGAGAGACCACACTCTCCCTCGCCTCCCTTGGTGGCCATCATGAAACGTCGATGCCATACACACCTACCCAGAACATCATCTGTGAGAGTTGGAACCGCACCATGGTCGATGCCGTCCGTACCATGCGAATCGAATCTTGCATCTCTGACAGGTTCTTGTTCGAGGCCATGACCTACATGATGTGGGACTGGAACCGGATTTCCCACGGACCCATACCCCGTCAGTCCACATCATACCAGCACAAGTGTGGAGAGCAAGCCGACTAGCGTCCAGCCCGGGTCTGGGGCTTTGCAGCCATCGTGTGGTTGCTTGCCCCACACCAAGGTAGCAACTCGCACCTCGCGACCGTCCCTGCACCTTCCTTGGCGTCTAGCGTCAGTTGAAGGCATGGTGTTTCTGGGATCCCATCCGACACTGCATCGTCAAGTCCCAGGGTGCCCTCGTCTTTGATGACCTGTTTTCCTTGCGACCTTGTTCACTCCGGTGCATCGATGTTCCTCTCGTCACGTGGGAGAGTGTTGGGTCTGTCCTTTGTCTAGCCACGTTTGGGCGTTCAATCTTCTACGCTTGCAGGTCCGTCTGTGCCGTTGTCCCCTTCCGTGTCTGCTAGTCCCTTAGGAATGGCTGCCCCATCTGTTTCCGACAGCCCCTGAGAGCCGGCTGCCCCATCTGTGTCCGCCAGCCCCTCAGGACCGGCTGCCCCATTTGTGTGTGATAGCCCCTCAGAGTAGGTAGCCTCGTCCGTGTCCGCCAGCCCCTGAGGGCTGGCCACCCCAGCTATGTTTGCCAGTCCCTCAAAGCCGGTTGACCTGTCCGTGTCCGTTATCCCCTCAGGGCCGGTTGCCTCGTCCATGTCCGCCAGCCCTTCACGTCTGGCCACCCCGTACGTGTCCGCCAGCCCCTAAGGGCGGGTGCCCCGTCCGTGTCCGCGATCCCCTGAGCGCTTGCTTTCCCGTCCGCGTCCACCAGCCCCTCAAGGCCGGCTGCCCCGTCCGTGTCCCCCAGCCCCTTAGGGCCGGCTACCTTGTCTGTGTCTATGAGCTCCTCAGAGCCGCGTGCCCCATCTGTATCGACGTGCGGCACATGCGGTCAGGCCGCGTCCTCACGTCCTTTCGCGCCACGACCCCTTGTCATCCCACGAGGCTCCTCACCTCATGTCAGACCCATTTCCACAGTCGTGAGTGGGGACCCTAGCACCTAGGCACTTGGCTTGGCCACAATGTCAGTCATCACTGACCTACATCCAGGGTCAGCTTTGGACTATGCCTTGCTCCATCTAGAGCACATGTATGCTGTTGCGGCCACGCTCACGTAGATGTCTTTAGGGGCGCGGGACGTGCCCTCATTTTCTGTCCCACGGAGCCACCAGAGGACCCAGCCACCCTATTCGAGGCTTGGATGTCTCCCGAGGGTGCTCACTTGGAGGCTGCATGCGCCAACGAGCTTGCCGCCATTTGTCAACATCACGTCTATGAGCTTGTCGACCTCCCCCCGGGCCATAAGGCCATCGGCGCCAAGTGGGTTCTCTGGCAAAAGTGGAAGCGAGACGGGTCCGTGGACAAGCATAAGGCGCGTCTCACACCCAAGGGGTTTGCTCACGTCCCTGGGATCGACTATGACCAGATCGTTGCCCCGGTTGGTCGGTTTTCCATGAGCCGGGCGTTGTTCAGCCTGGTGGCCCAGCACGTGCGGGAACTGCATAAGATGGATGTGAGCAACTCCTTTCTCCATGGTGCACTGGAGGGCGAGGAGCTATACATGGTGTAGCCTCCAAGCTTCGATGATGGGCCTGGCAAGATCTGGAAGCTGCAAAAGGCCCTCTATGACTTGAAGCATTCACCGTGCTGTTGGAACCAAGAGATTTGTCGTACGCTTCTCAACGGCGGCCTCCTTCGCAGCTCTGCCAACCCCACGTTGTTCATCATTCCGCGAGGTTAGGCCCTTGTAGCTGTCCTGGTCTATGTCAACGACCTGCTCATCTCATTGCTGGATGCAACTGCCATACAGTGGGTCAAGGACCTGCTGCATGCTGCCTACCAGATGAAGGACCTCGGGCCAGCACGAGCCTTTCTGGACATGGAGCTTGAGCATGATTGCTCTATGGACATCCTACATGTCCATCAGGTTGCCTACGTCCAGACCTTGTCCGGGCGCTTCGTTGAGGACCTGCCCCTCGTGCCAAGAGCATCCTCACCCATGTCGCCTGATGGTCAGATGTTGCTCAAGAGCTCTTATCCAGCCATAGTAGGGGAGCAAGTAGACGTGACCATGTATTTGAGCCTCATCGGGTCACTGATGTTCTTGGCGACGACGCCGCATCCAGGCATTGTGTTTGCCATCAACCTCCTGGCAAGGTTCTCTCACGAGCCGTAACACCTCCACTTTGAGGCCGCAATGTGAGTACTGCAGTACATCGTCTCTACCCCACGGCGAGGCCTCATGTTCCGTCAATAGCCATCTGTTGTGGCAACACGATACACCGACAATGACTGGGCCGACAGTTCAGACGGTAAGAGTCGTACTGGCTGGATCTTTCTTGTTGGAAAAACGGGTGTATCCTGGCACAGCTGTAAGCAAGGCTGCATTGTGTGCAGCACTGCTGAGGTTGAGTATGAGGCCCTTGGTTCTGGCTCTTATGAGAGCATGTGGCTGCGCCGCCTGTTTTCCGAGTTGCATCAGACAGTCTCGTCCATCACATTGTACTGTGACAATGAAAGTGCCATGGCCATTGGTGACAATGACGGCGTGTATCACACTCGCACAAAGCACATCAATGTCGAGTTTCACTATGTGCGTTCCTTGTTGCATGACGGTAGCATCCGTATTGTGTGGGTTGACACAACACGGCTGTTGGCTGATTCTATGACCAAGGCACTGAAGTGTGACTCATTCAAGAAGTCTCTGAGTGCAGTCAGTGTGTGTTCGTGAGGTTCTCTCTGTCCCTGTCCACTTGATCTCTGTAGTCTCTTCTCGTCCATGTGCACTACGGCTGAGTCATGGGGGAGTGTTGGATTTTGTCTTACTTCTCTCACTTGTGCTCTGTTGTGTCCTCCTGGCTTGTGTTCATTGGCGTGCAGATGACTGACGGCGAGATGCGACGCTGATGGAGTGTTGTCCGGTGGAGCTGACAGACGCTGAGGCCTACACGTAGTCTGCTGCAGCCTCCTTCCTCCTTTGTCCTCAGCTCCATTAGAAGACCTCCTCAGCAGTCATGCCGCCGACAGGCATCGTCGCTGCATATGCTGCCTGCACAAGTTGAGCGTTGTGTCTGACTGCACTGCTACATTTGCAGCGCTGTGTGATGCCTAGGGTCCACGTTTCATGATTTTCTTGCACTGCTGGTACCGGGGATTAGCGTAGACGCTGCCTGGGCATAGGTGGCCATAACTACTCAATACTGCCCTACGGCCACATGATTTCGTATGTAAATATTTATATTTTTTTTTGAATTCAAATGTTCGTATACGCGTTGGAAACGCTTCGTGTTTATTTGTGTGCAATTTAATTATTCATTTCCAGGGTGACCTCAACTTCTTGTTAGGGCAGGTTATGTACTAGTGGTAATCGCTGTTTTCCGCTTATGATTTAGGCCAAAATGACGTGGTACATGATTTTGTTGCGAAGTGGTCTGACGTGTCTTTGTGGTCCCGGATGTGGATGGCAAGTCAACGAATACCACAGAAAAAATCCATCAATAAGTCGTGAGCAAGAGCGAGAGAGAGAGAGAGAGAGAGAGAGAGAGAGAGAGAGAGAGAGAGAGAGAGAGAGAGAGAGAGAGAGAGAGAGAGAGAGAGTGAGTGATGCAAGGTGTGGAAAGTAGACATGGCATTAACAGAGTTTTAAGCTTGCATTCTACTCCACACGATCCTTGTCCTCGTACCCCTGCTGGTAAGATTCTGTCATGTAGGTCAACATGTCACTGGATGCTACACGCTGGAAGTCAGCATCCAGACATTTGTCCCACCCACCCTGCCTCCATGCATTTTGCACAATCCGTGGACTCCGACTCAGATGTGCCCAACCCTGCAGCATCCATCCAATGGATGCGTCCTTGATGGCCCGCATCCCCAAGTTGACAAGGTCCATGTCTTTCAAATTGTCCCCCACCCATGAAGCATAGCCTTTGGACACCTCCCCCTTGAATGGATGTTGCAAGCCAATGTCGCATGGCTGCAACTTGGCGGTGCAGCTTGTATGAATCTAAAGGAGCCGCACCCAGGGGAAGCGCTCGTGCACCCATGCGCGGAAGTCATCAGATGCTTGCGGCCGCCATTTGTTGAGAACAAGCAGCATTTTTTTTGCAGTGTGGTCAAGGTGGTGCTTCACACACATGCGGATGAAGTAGGGTTCTAGCACCATGCAGTACCACTGCTTCATTGCCTCCATGCTGGCCCAGTGATTCGCCGTGTGCGTGAAATGCCACTGGCTTGTCCGGAGGGCAGTATCGGGGTTGACAGCACTGGGGTGGCACACGGACGTTTTGCCAGTCCAGATGATCTGGAACGGCAAAACGCCGCCGTCCATGGCGCATGCAACTAGACGGATCACCTGTCTCTTGAACACCTTCATTTCGTCCGCGCCTTTCGGCGTGTATGTGTAGCGAGGTGCGAGAACGAGGTGGATGCCGGTATGATCGACATTCACCACGAGGCATGGGAGGATGGAGTGCAGTTTGATGTAGAAGTTGGCGCCACGATGCATGGCGAGGGCACAGAGCTCCCAATCTGGCGGAAGCTTCTGCGAGGCCGTTGTCCCGCAGCGCCATGCCCACTGGAGCTCGTCGGCGACTAATTTGCAACACCAGCTTATGTTGAACAGTTCGGCCGTTGGCTTCCCTTCCAGTTTGTCCACGCCACATTCACATATGACGGTTTGGACCTTCTCCTTGATCGTAGCACTGCACAGCGGGACCCCCCTCTCTTGTACAACTTCAAGGGAGCGTAACACCTCCCCTTATAGCGCTAGATGGTCGGCGAAGAAGCCCTTCTTCCCTCGGTTTCCTTGGACGCGAGGAGTTGTGTGAGATGCTTCGTCCTTTGGCTTGTCGCCACCAGCAACGAGAGCTGGAGCGTAGCGCGGCTTCAACACCGTGCCGCATGGCTCGTACCATCCCTTCACAGTGCTGTACAACAGCTTGTCGTACACTGAAGGGGAACTCGGAGTGTGGTACGCATGGCGGAGGAAGTTGATGGCTTTGATGATTGATCCACCATGGCGCATGGTGGCAGCGTGGATGATGGGGACGTGACCGAGGCCGAACCAGTTCATGTAGGCCCCCCTCTTGCTGCTGCCTGCCGTCGAGGAGGACAATGATGACCTTGAATTTGTGAGGTGCACAACCGCATCGTTGATGTCATCAAAGTCAACGTCAACGAATTGTCGTCGTCAGCGTCCAGCTCGGGGATGAGCTGAGCGACGATCTGCTTCTCAGCGACGTCTCGCTTGGCCAATTCCTCAGCCGCCAGGTTTGCATGTACTGCTGCATTGATGTCATAAAAAATGGCAGCCGCCCCGTCTTCGTCGTCGACGTGCCCAGCGTTGCTGTCAATCACAGAATCAGCTTCAGCTGGTGTATGCATAGCGGGATCGTCTTCTTTGGTTGTCATCAGGTGCGTCAGACAGGACAACGCGCTGACGCCTCCGTGGAAGCCTCTTGTGAATGGAGTTGCCTTCGGACCCAGGATCGGAGGGCTGTCTGACAGGCACTGTCGACACCGAAGGGTTACAGATGGGGGGAGGACACGGACCTTCTTCCAAGGACGTCCGGGGCCGCGACGAGGGTGAGCTACTGGCCTCAGACCAGCGAGAGCTCGTGCGACATTGTCCTGATGCTCCTCTTGCAAAACCTTGGTGAAGAAGCGTGTGAAGCAAGACATGGTGACACGATTGCCTACAACGTTGCAAAAACTGAGAGTTTCTCTATGGCTTTGTGATGGTCGACGACCATCGCACGACCGTTGTGCTTTGCCGGATCGCAGAACATCAACACAGAAAAATCTGATGCGCAACCCAACATTCACGCACAAACGTTGGTCGTGCAACTTTCCCGTTCAAACGACTTAAGTCGGAAAAACACCCAAGCAGGACCTGCACCAGCCTTGCAAAATTACCTAAGTGGCAACAAAATCATGTGCACTGCTTTGCCTGATTTTGTTGTTTTTGTGTGCGAACCCAAAAAAAAAAAAAAACCCAAGAATTAAGTGTGTAACCCATAAATTACTTTAAACCACGAATTCATGTGGCAGTAGGGTGTCTTTCTAGCTGATCCTGATAGTACGACTGCATTCGCAGCGTGCTTATTATGGCATGGCCCATTTTTTACGCAAAATGAATGACGCACGGGGTTGGGATGTCGGCCGTCTGGAAGGACTCACTGAGAAAACCCTGCCTGCCAGAAAAATTTGTCTATTTTGTGATTGACTTAGAAACTGAGTAACAAGCTCTACAGAGCTTCGAGGTAGCTAGAATCTGGAGGGGTCTCCCATTGTTGCTCATTCTTGTTTCTTAACCAATCACTTCCAGTTTTCAGCTGTTTTCTGGCGCTAACACTGGTGCGCGCATCTCTAAGTAACAAACCTAGAGCACTCAGACTTAGACTCTAGAGCAGCAGACTAAGGGGGTAGCCCACTAAGCAATGAGTGTGGAAGCCCGCACGTTGCATCGACAACGCAACTGCCCTAACCTGTGCTTGAGAAAAGTTTCCAGCTGGTATTTGCAGGGTGTTCTCCCCGTTGACTCGTTTGGGTTAAGCGGGGGTGACAAGGCTTGGTGTGGCTAGCTGCCGACGCCCCTACATAAGCCCGCTAGGGGCTCATTTGTATTTTCTCCTTGTTCTTTGATATTATGCGTTCCGGACTTAGCCAAATTCTATGTTGTTTTGCACTGCACTCACACACAGAGCTCATGTTTGCTTTTTGCATGGGCTTGCATGCCCTAGTTTAACTCGATTTTGGTATCACAACATAGGGGGCATGTGAGCAGCAGAAGCAACAGCAATGGGCGGAACGCAGATAGAACATCCCACATGGTGCCACGCCGGAAGCAGCGTGAGAGAGCGCAAAGTGACTGCACCTGAACGCCACAAGGGCGGTGAGTCGCGCACAGGAGTAGCAGCAGCAGACTTAGCAACCCCGGTAGCTACGGTGCCATAACAGAAGCAGTGGCAGCAGAGCAACCACTCACAACAACAGCAGCAGCGGCGGCTACAGCAGCAGCAACGGCTAGCGCTAGCATTCACAACAACTACACAGTTGGTAGCAGCAGTAGTAGCGACAGCCGCTGTGCCGCACAAAAGTAGCAGTATTAGCAATTGTGGTAGCGCATCAGCTGCTACAGTAGCACATAGCAACACCAGCAGCCATTGTAGTAGCGGCGGCAGCAAGAGTGTGCAAAAGCAACAGCAGCGACGACAGTAGCACGCAGCAGCAGCGGCAGTAGTAAGCAACAGTACTAGATACTGTGCAGAGTAGTAGAAGCAGTAGCAACAACAACAGCGGAAGCAGCTGTAGTAGTAGTGGCGGCATTTGCAAGCAGCAGCAGCAACTACTGCGTAGAGTAGCAGTAGCAGCAGCAACAACAGAAGCAGCAGTAGCAGCAGCAATCACAATAGCTGCACCTGCCTCTATAGCTGCTGCCATAGGAGGACCTCTCAGCCCTCCTCCGAAGGGTCCCCTCGGTGGGACCCCCTCGAGCCCCCACAAAGGGGCCCCTCGAAGGGGGCCTGTTGGCCCTTTGATCCCCACTTCTTGAGGGTGCCCTTGGAGGGCCCCGTCAAGCTCCCTCCGAGGGGCCCCTCAGAGGGGCCCCTCCAAGGGGCCCCTCAGAGGGGCCCCTCCCTCCGTCCGTCGGCCCCGTCGGCCGACGGGGCCGACGGACGGAGATAGGGGCGGACCCCACCCCTCCCCCTCTGCCCCTCCCCTCCTCACTTGTTCACTCGCTCACTTGCACGCTTTTTTAAGCAAGTGGGCAAGGAGCGAGGGGAGGGGGCAACCTGAAATCACCGCTTTTGTTTTCTTTACTCCCCCTCCAGTCCTGACCTGCCCCTTTCTGGGGGGCAATCCAGAAACGGGTGACGGGCAAACCCTGGGTGAGCAGTGAAAAAATAGGGGGGGGGAGTAACAAAAAAGAGGGGAACGGCAATTTTTGGTCACAGAGGAAGAAATTTGTTTCTTCGTGCAGGGCCATAGAATAGCTGGAATCTCACCGATACCTGCAGCCACAGAAGCAACAACAGCTTCCGTAGTAGCATCGGCGGTGACGGTGGAATGGCAACAACTGCTTAGTGTAGAGCAGTTGCAACATCGCTTGCGGTTTCACCATCCTAGTCGACACCTTCCGTTTTGAGATGCGTCATGGACCGACATCTCTCTGGGATTCGTGGATTGGTCCTCCTCCTCTTATTCATAGGATCAACAGCATATTTGGGGTTTTCCATCCCCAAGGGCTTGGTCGCCTATCGCTTGGAGCAGCTACCACACTTGCAGCCGCCACACCTTCTATTCCTGGAGTAGTTTTTGCTCCTTTGGTGGCAGTAGCCCTAGTAGTCGCAACTGGTTAGACTCCCTTCTACGGGCGTACTGTGGTCGAGCATCTCATCTCGTCTGATTATACTTGCTCATCCCGACGCCGTGACCTACAAGGGTGAGAATGTCCCCCACCATCATCCTCTCATGTGACCTGGTGTGTACCACCGGGAGTAGGTGTCCTCGGCACCTATCTATTGTCCGGCACACGAGATGAGTGCGCAGACATCTGAGCAAGTGCCCTACAAGTTTTCCTGCTACTTCTGTGGTGATGGATGTCATGGTTGGCGTCGCTGCTGGACGCGCCCTTGTGGCTGGCATCAATCTTGGCTTCAATCTTGTTCGAGTATGCGTCCTCCACAGCATGCGGATATGCAACGTTGGTAGATCCTCTAGCTGGACCTCTGGTGACCGTATTTGCCGAGATCCACGGCCTGAGGCAGATGGTGTAGCCGCTTTGTGACCTCGTTTTCACTGAGCGTGCTTCTGGTACTAGTTCGTTTACGGCCTCCTTGATCTCATCTCCTTCATCCTCTCTTCATTGCTCATCCGATGGTGTTCCTTCAGCTCCACCTACCGGCCAGTCCCAGGCTACCACCATTGTCTTGATCCTCCACTCCCCTGCTACCACGATGCCACCTCGAGATGACATGTCTTCATGTGGTCATTCCAATCTTGTGTCCCTACGGCATCAGCGTTAGCACTCCGTACGCCGTGCTCGTGGCGGTCTTGATACATCCTCTACCTCCTTGGCTTCCGTTGCTGTACCTGACAAGGGGGAGTTCGGTCACGGCGTATTGCCTGCTGTGACCGTAACAATAGGATGTACACTTGCGCCGTGCCGTGGTGCCCGAGCGTCACCTGAGGCAGATTTAGATGATCCGCTGATAGCACATGATGTAGGGTCTGATCCCGACATGGCATTCATGGTGGAGAATTGCATGTCATCTAGCTCAACTTCCACGTCCCGACTAGATCTAGATCTTCCGCAGCAGCAGGTTGCATGAGGAGGAGCGAAGGCCCGGCGTCCCTGGGTGTTGCCACTCGCGGCTCTGACCGGTGGCGGGCCGGCGATGGGATAGGAGTCCCGTAGAGATCGGGATGCGTCTACTGGACTTTTGGGGGAGTGTGTGTAGCTGGCTCACATCAGTACGGCAACAATTGCGGTACATGAGACATGTATGTCATCGAGGTGGACATCCACGCTGGGGTAGGAGCCGGACGTTCTGTAGCAGCTGATTGCATTAGGAGGAGTGCACGTCCCATGTGCCTTGGCAGTGCCACTCGCGACTCCGACAGGTAGCATCCCGGAGGTGGCATAGGAGTCCCGTGCGGATCGGGATGCCGCTTACGGGCTTTCGAGGGCGTTGGTGCACAAGGCCCACACCAGCTTGGCAGCGATCACAGTGCATGAGCAGAGTTGGCCGGCTGGTCTTTTAGATGTTGAGGCATTCTTGAGAGCAGCAGTTGTGAGAGATGTCATTGGGACATGTGCTGAGCAGAAAAAACGGGCTCCACCTTGTCATCGACGCAAAAGCTGAGGACCAGCTTCAACGTCAGGAATTTCCCATGTTCCGAGAGTCTACGGGTTCTCGTACACACGGCAGAGCAGCGACACACATGACGGAGTCAGATGGGAATCCTCACTCCATTATGGAGCAGGTGACACCGAACAGTCTTTTCGGCGAGAGGATGCGTGAGCGCGAGCTGCACTTGCTGGTCCCCTTGACGTGCATTGTCGAGCCGGAGTCCTGCACAGATGTGTCCGCTACGTTGGCAGTCAAGGACAGTGGAGCAGATCTGACCACGGAGATGGAGTTGACTCATCAGCAAGAGCTGAGTTGTGCCCTCGCGTGCTCTTCTCTTGGTGACCCTACTGATCACACCGACGTTGAGAGTGGTAGTACCTGCACGGATGACATTTTCATGTGCCCCGTGGACTCCGACAACTCTGCCTTCTCTTTCTCCCTTGGCACGCGATTGCTCATCCCTCCTGGTCTGAGAGACACGTGTGGTCGGGATGCCACACATGCAGTTGCGTCCGATTGTCTAGCATCTCTGCGGGAGGATGCAACACCACCGGCTCCATCGTCTTTAGCAGCATAGACGCAGATGGAACTCTACTTGCAAGTTCTACAGTGGGTGTCTTTAGCATATAGTGAGACAGAGTTTATCCTACACGAGGCAAACATCGGCCACCTCCACATTTCTCAGGAAGATTACGCTAAACTGCAGGAGCGTGTAGTGATACTACATCGCAAGGTGGTGGCAGTGTGTGAGCAACTATCAGAGTAGGGGAGCACCTGTACTATTAGCACAAGCTTTCCTCTACCAAGATCTTGCACACCCATACATCGGGAGGATCCTGTACCAGCTCTGAATATGATGTCCGATGGAGAGACTACCATAGGATTGGTGAGCATGCCTTCAGTTTCCGCCATCCTCATTCCTGTCAACTCCATCATTGCTCCTCTTTCTTCAGCTGCTGCCATCACGCACCTTCATCCACCCACTTCAGATGCTCCATCATCATCTTCTTCCATGAGTGGTGGTCTGGTTTGTCATTCCAATCCTCCTTTTGTGGCGGCTCACCCTTGTGCTTCAGAGTTCTCTATCCCACCTCGGAGACCAGCTCCGCCACTTCATCCACGCCTGCGTGCTGCTCACCCATTACCTTTCCTCTGACGTACAAAGATGCATTGCAATAGAGCAAAGAGGGAAGAGACTGTGAGTTGGGATCCTTGGCAGTCACACGAGGACTGGTACACTCCAGGTGGTGCAAGGACGACGTGAGGGGTCGTAGCCGGAGACACTACTTGGTCTTTGAGAACGGGAGGAGACTTGTGCGTGACAAGGGGAGCTATCTTTGTGTGATGGGAGACTACATGATTTATTGCCCGGGATGTGTTCGACTATGGTATCAAAATCTCCATCGAGGACATCGCCTCCAGGTTCATCTACCCAGGGGGAGTGTTGAATGGACCTCGACCTGACACAACATCATGGGAAATACATGGCGAGGGGTCCATGCTCTGCTATGAGCATATTGTAGCAGCTGGCATGTAGCTCATGCCACATACTTGCACAGCTACATGTGGATTGTAGCACTCTGTTGGTTGAGATCCGGACACTTGGTGGGTGTACCAATGTGAACCGGGCGTGGTGTGCTAGCCTCAACCGGATGGTGTAGGCACCAACCGGCGGCAACGGCGACCAAGGGGGGCCGGTGCACACCTTCCCGGGGTTGTGGAAGCGTAGGATTGTCTTGGGGGAGCATGGGAACACGTGTGGCACAGTGGGAGTAAACTGTACTTGTTATCCAAGTGTCAACATACAAGACTATATGTACATGATGACACATCCTAGGCAACCCGACGTCGCCGAGCCGTGTGCGGCTCCATATGGGCCTGGGATGAGCGTTATTGTCCAAACATCATGTAGCTAATCTTCCCAGCTTTCAAACGCACCAAGAATCGCATTATTCCGTGGAGGAACGGCCGAGATATGGCCGTTTCAGTGAACCACGGCAATCTGCCGCTGGCAGCACCACTAGCGGCGATGACGGCCGCCCGAAGCGCCCTTTCTGGTAATAACACACCGGGGCGCCATTCCGAAGCGCCCTTGGCCCTCAATGATCCTTGACTCATTGACTATCCGGGCCCCAAGGTGCGCTTCGGCTTCGTTGGGTCTTCCAAGGGTCGAGCCTCAGTGTTTGGGGATGATTTCCCGTCACCTTTTCCCCTCGGCTGGTCCAACCTTTGGCTGGGCGTATCTTCCTGAATTCTTGATGGATCGACCCCGTTCTTGGGTCGATCTTGCATGGTTTTTCCTGTAGATTCCAAATCCAAAGTCATATTGTACATTCAAAGAAGCCACAAGCCGTAATCAGTGCCGTTGGCACTGCCCGGCTTACAACCAATGTCACGAGGAGACCATATGATCGTGTGTCTTGATGTGTGGCCATACAACATGCGGCATGTGCATGCGAGATGGATTGCTCATAGTGGTCGAGACCCGACCACATGGTGAGTTGCACCCATGTTACGATGAGATCCCTTTATGATCATTTGTGTTGGTTGATGATGCTGTTATGGCTGGCATACGGACACCTGCCGGATTGCTCACAGTGGTCGAGACCTAAGCACTGGTACCGCCAGTGTCACGGAGACCCTCTTGTCGTCTGACTTGTGTATGATGTGCAGGACTCCTCTCATGATTGAGACCCCGACACATGGTGGGATGTACCAGTGTCGTGACCTTGTGACCTTCATTATGCTCTAGGGGGACACCGGGCCTAGCCTCTGTGTGTGGATGGGCAGCAGATGTGCGTGTGTGTGTGGTTGATTGGTGCAGATTGTGGTTTGGCATAAGTTGTTGTTCCATGCCTTCGTTCATTTGATCTGGCATTGACGACTATGTCAGCCAGGAGGAGTGTTGGTTTGTGTGGCTTCCACCCATCACGACCGGCGTCGATGAATTACCCATATATCCACGTTTTTGGTACATGGTAGATGAGGGAGTGATGACACGACTGGCCTCGGGAGTGTCCCGAGACTTCTCCAGCAAATACGACAGTGCCGGCGAGACGCTGTTGATGCGTTTCAACAACCATGTGGGCTTGTCGGGAGCTAGGAGAGTGTTCTCGGTGGGTTAAGACTTGCGCATCCAGTGGACTATACCAGTGCGACAAGAAGACCTGATGGATGTAGCAGGACTTCTGATGTTCGGAAACCTACTACTAGTTTGCAATGTCTGGATATTGATTTCGAGTGATTCTAGCACTGCTCGCATTTTCTCGTTGGTCGAGATCCGGGCACTCAAAGAGATGTTCCTCTACCTCGAGGAGACCACCTTTGTTGTTCTTGTTGTGTATGTAGTGTGTTCTCCCCATTGACTTGTTTGGGTTCAGCGGGGGTGACGAGGCCCGGTGCGGCTAGCTGCCGGTGCCCCTACATAAGCCCGCTAGGGGCTCATTAGCCAAATTCTTGACGTTTTGCACTGCATTCCTACACAGAGCTCATGTTTGTTTTTTTCTCGGGCTTGCATGCCCTAATGAATTTCCAATTGATGAGTGGTGGCTCCATGTAAAAGAAGTTGCCCAGCAGCTGCTAGAACATCTCGGGTACTTGCCTGGGTCCTTTCCGGTTTTTTTGCAGAGGCTAGAGTTTTCTAGGTGGACTGGCTCTCGAGCCAGTCTACCAAGATCACTCCTCGGCACTGTGTCGTGCTGGAACATCCGTAGTATAACAACGGCTGCTGGCCTACCGGAGCTCGGCCATGAGACCCTGCACATGCGCCTCCGCTTGAGCCACGACTAACTCATGCTTGTCAACCACGGAGCGCAGGCACTCGGGTACGGGAACTGTAGCTCGGAAATGTGTAGGTGTGTCGCCGATCGTTGGCTAGAATCGCCATGGTGTCAGCGATGCTCATCAGGGCAGCCATGAGCCGTAGGTCCGCAGCTTGCTCTGCATCCTCCATGGTAGATGTGCATGTAGGGGTGACTTTTGTAGGCTTATCTGATATCGCAGACACAACCGCCACTCGGTTGTCAACAATATGGGTCACGGTAACAGTTGTTCCTATACCAGTCGTCGCTGCTGAAGCATCCACTGATATTGCCTTCTCCAACTGTTGGCACAAGTTTAACCGTCTCCACACTGTACTGTGGAACTTCCACTCAGCAACCTCGAGGCGTGTGTACACATCCTTGACGTCTACTACCGCTACCCGACGACCCGCGGTGTCTGCGGTGCTCCAACGTGTGCTGGCTCCATGAAACTCAAGCGTGAAGTCCTGGAGGTACCTATCCACACGTGCCACTGCATCCTCCTAGTCGCGAAGCGTAGAGTGTAAACGCTCAAGCACGGGGGCCGACTCGGCTGCTGGTGCATCAGCTACTACTTGAGGTGTGTCCTCCGTGACAGTTGCCCCTTCACAGATAGCTGTGGCAGCGGTGTCGGCCATAGCATAAGTGCCGGCAACCTCGACATCTCCTGCCTCTCCCAGTGTCCCCTCTACATGTGTATCTGTAATGGCTGATGCTACAGCTTAGGGAGCGGCTATTGCTGTTTTGGTGGTACCGGCTCTTGCAGGGGCGACGATCATCATGCTGTCTATACCACCAAGGCCATCCGCTGCCATCCTGTCGTACTACTGCTACTGCCACGACGTCAATGGCTGTCGACACACCCATTGCCCGGACGTCTGCTCCAAGGATGTCAGCTATCACCACCACTGCTACTACTGTCTCGTCTGCTACTACTACTGCCACACCTACCATATCGGTCGTTGTCACTATAGTGTCGGCTGTAGTCTCCATCCCCATCTCCATCGCTATGTCTACCAACAACTCCGCGGCGGACCACTCATCCGAAGACTTGTCCTCACTGAGAAGGTCATATCGTGTAACACCATCCATCGCATCCTTCCTCCACTCTCTCATGGTCATCGGCGGACACTCCATCCCCCGCTCGATCGACGTACCGGTAGAAGATACGAAAGGATGTTGCACCAACCCTGCGACTGGGGACGAGAGAGTCATCTCCGTGGTGATGCCTGCCACCGTTGCAACTACTGCTGCCTCCTAGGCACATCTCACCAAACGTGCCGTCCGCTGCCTCGCGTGCGGATTGCAAGCGTGACGATAGCAATTTGAAGGGACAACCACAGAAGTGGAGGGGTCAAAGGTCGGGTTGACTCCAACTGACTCCAGTAGAGAGTGGAGGGCGTCAGATGTGGAGCTAAGTTGGGAGGAGTGGCATCATCAAGTGATGAGAATGATGGAGGTGAGGATGGTGAGGAGGAATATGGAGGTGATTGAAGCGGCATGGTGGCAACGGCTCGCTCAGAGAACACATGGTCTATGAGCTGCTGTACCATTCATTTTAGATCCTGGAGCTCGGCGTATAACACTGCCATAGCTCCATTGAGGGGTGCCAGGGTATTGGCTAATGTCTCTGAGTCGGATGGTGCAGAAGAAGGACAGGACCGTATCCATGGTTGTCGCCACCCGACAGGGCTCTGGCGACACTGGCGCCAGCCATGATGCCGATCCCCACAGTAGTAGCAGGCAAAACCGTTAGATGCGTGAGGCATATGCCATGGCTGAAACTGCCACTGTGGACGTGGCACTTCCCACATATGCAGAGCCAATGCCACCTCTGTAGAGCACGAGGCAGAGCAGTGCTATACCTGCTACTGTGGTTATTGCTCGTCGCCACTATAGCTGTAGCTACTCATCGGTGTCATTGTTGCTGTTGTAGCTACTTGTTGCCGCTGTTGCAACTTTGGATGCTACCCCCCACCGCCGCTACTGTAATTACACGCCGTTGCTGCTGCTATAGCTGGCCACCGCTACTGTTACTATGCTCGCCGCTGCTGCTACAGCTACTGGACATCGTTGCTGCTGCTGCAACTATTATCCGCTACTACTACTGTTGCAGCTGCCTTCTGCCACTTGTGCTGATGCGGATGCTGCTCGTTGCTGTTGCTGTTGTAGCTGCTTCCTGCCGGTGTGGCCGCTGCCTCCCCCGCCATCATTGGTGCAGTTGCTCGATGCCCTCACAGGTGTAGCTGCTCGCAAATACCGTTGCTACTACGGCTACTACTAAGGATGCTGCCCTCCGCCATTGCTGTTACAGCTGCTCACCACTGTAGCAGCTGTTGCGGGTGCTAGTGTGGCAGTTACCTACGCCGATGCGGCTCCAGCTGCTCCTGCGGCTTCGGCTGCCACGGCTACTGCCGGTAGCCGCTGCTGTTGTAGGTGCCTCCTGCCGCTACTGTTACTACGGTTGTTGTTGCTACGGCTACGTTTTCTTGCGGCTGCCGCCACTGTCTCCGCTCCCTCCACCGCTCTGCTATAACATAGTCGTGGTGGGTCCCTCCAGGATCTGACGATGTTGCTACTATGGGTGGGTGCCGCTGCTGCCACTCATTGGTGGTGCTGTTGCTGCGTATCTACTACACAACACAACGAGCTGTGGCTTGTTTCCTCTGATACCAAAATGAGATATCCAGGAAGCTTCCTAGCACGCTCCGAGCCCAGACGGCAAATGAGATTGCCAGGGAGCTTCCTAGCTCATGACAAGCCATCCAGGCTACCGGAACGCATTGACCGCGTCTTGGACTATGACTCATGCTATCGCATCCATCATGGTCCTCCCCTGCACACCGTTACCCCCTTTGAGCGCTGGGTGGGCCGTCGTGTCGATTTTTGACTTGCTCTTGTGTGGGGATTTCTTCCCTCCGTGTGGCTCCCTGCCGACCACATGGATGGTATACTCTCCCCATGTGGTCACGTGTGTGTCGCACCCTTCTCCAAGGCGTGGCGATTTTGGGAACCTGTTCGCTGTCGGGTTTTTGAGTCTCACGATGCTCTCTATTTTTAGCACTTGTTTGAGTGCGACATTCCTCGCTTCTCGGCCAAGTCCCTCCCTCCGCCTCTTCAGGGTGGAGGAGGTACTCCTCCCTCCTAGTCCTCGTTTCTCCCCTCGATACATGTGTCAAAGCCCTTTACCTCTTTGAGCCCTCTGCATCCTCTGACTGCTCTGAGCCCTCTGCCTCCTCCAAGCCCTCTGTGTCCTCTGCCTCCTCTGTGCCCTCTGCATCCTCTGAATGCTTTGAGCCCTCTACATCCTCTGAGCCCTCTGCCTCCTCTGCACCTTCCTCCTTGGCCACTCCCTTTGTGCAGCCTGCTCCCTCTGAGCCCTTTGCCGCCTCTATCAACCTCCTCCCTCTGTGCCTTTGTGTCCTGACCCTCTTGTTGTACCCTCTGTAACTCTAGCACCCCCTTCCTCTAATCTGTGTGTCTCCTTTGTGCCTCCTGTGTCACCCTTCACGCGTGGTGGCCGCCTCCGAGCACTTCCACCTTACTCCCGTCTCGGTATCTTGGATGACCTTGGCCTTTGTGCTCTCGGCATCGTGACCACCTCCTTGCCCATTGTTGCATGTGTGGTGCATCCCACTTCTGCACTTGGTTACTTCATCATTGGAATTTCATCTAGCCCTTACTTTGTCTGTGGCTGGGTATATTGCATTGTGCTTTGCTATTGTTGATCTTTTTTCCTCTTCCACCTGAACCTCTAACTGTGGAGGCTGTCCGCACAGTGCCTGTCTCCTCTCCATAGGAGCAGGTCATGAAAGCCAAACTTGATGCTCTGTCTGAGCATGGGTTTATGAGCTGGTTGACCTCCCACCGGGCCGCAAAGCAGTTTCCGCCAAATGGGTGTATTGGCGCAAGGTGAACCACGAAAACACATTTGAGCGATGCAAGGCGCGACTCACAGCAGAAGGCTTCTCTCAAGTCCCTGGGTATGACTTCGATGAGACATTTGCTCCAGTGGGTTGCTACACCACTGCTAGAGCACTACTCCGTCCAATGGCCCAGCATGATTGGGAACTTGCACAGATGGAAGTTAACAATGCATTCCTCCACGTTAAAATTGATGAGGAAAACTACATGGTGCAACTACCTGGCTTTTCAGGTGGCACAAATTGAGTGTGGCATCTGTGCAAGGCCCTCCATGGCCTGAATCAATCCCCACGTTGCTGGAACCAAGAGATTACAACGACTCTAGAAAAAGGGGGCTTTTGAAGAAGCTCTGTAGATCCTGCCATATTCCTCAGTGTCCCCACTAAGCTGCTTTTTGCCTTCCTTTTCTATGTGGACAATCCCCTGATTGTTTCGCCAAACGTTACATCCGTCAAAGCTGCAAAGCCTCTCTTGCAGTCAGCATACAAGGTGCAGGACCTTGGTCTAGCTCGTGTCTTCCTAGGCATGGAGCTAGAACATGACCACTCACATTGCACCTTACACGTCCACCAAGTTGCGTACATCCGCAGCCTGGAGGAGCGGTTTGGACCGCTCCTCACCTCTGTCCCCACAGATTATACACCCATGACCCTAGCCGTTCAATCACTGCTAAAGTCCTTGAAGCCATTAAAGATGGGGGGAGATGGTGTTCATGACAGACTTTCTCAGAGTCATTGGCTCCCTGATGTATCTTTCTTCCACCACTCATGCTGATGCTACGTTTTCTGTGAACTTCCTCTCACCATTCTCCCAATTTCCCCGAAACTGCCATGAGTGGCGGCGTTGGGTGTGGTGTGGTGTGCACTCTCCACACCTCGCACCGGGTTGTACTTCGTGTGCAGCCCTCAGTGCTTGTTGACGGGTTCACTAACAGTGCTTGGGCGCATGAATTTGATGCACGAAGTAGAACGGAATACATTTTCATGGTTGGTGTGACAGTAGTCTCATGGAAAAGTGGAAAACAAGGATGTGTTTCCTGCAGCACCGTTGAGGTTGAGTATGTGGCTCTTGGCATATGTACATGTGAGGCCGTCTAGCTTTGTCGCCTGCTGCAATAATTATGTGTCCCCATTCGCTGCATCACTCTGCCTTATGACAATCAAAGCACAAAATCCATTGTAAAAAATAGTGGCATGCATCACTCACCCACCAAGCACATCAACATGGAGCATTGCAAATAAAATCACGTGGAACGTGATTTTGTTCGCGAGTGCTTGGATGGACACATGGTCACATAGAGATGAATTTCTCACCAAAAATCTCAGCCAAAATTTCTTCAAGTGTGTTTTCCATGTTGTTGGTCTCATCTGTCCCCACAAACCTGGCTGAGGTGTTTGATCCCGGCCTGCCTCTCTCTATCTCTCATTCTCACATCCATGTGTGTACCATGCTTAATTTTGTGTGGATTGTTTGCCTGTGGGTCATGGGGAGTGTTGAAGTCCCGTTGGCCACTCACATCTCTATGCCCTCTTGTCTCACTCTTCGTGTCACACAACCATGTACATATTCAGTGATCATGGCCTTACCTGGGGCGATGTCACACGAGCGTGCCCTGGCTACTGGTTCGATCGTCATCAAGCGGCCGACGATCTATCCAGGAGTGTCCTCTAGCACAGGAATGGCCATCATTTGACTATCTTACCTTGATGTGGTTGATGCTAGGGTTCATACATTCTGACTGCTGATCCTTGCATCATTGTGACTTGCCTCTAGGTGTATAGGGGAGCTGCATGATTTTCCCAGGTGCTGATCATTAGGAGGACACCGTGCCAGCCTCTGGGTATGCACTGGTGAGAAGCCACCCTTGGTTAGTTTTGGGTGGGCAGGCTCGACCCTGGGGTGGAGGTGAACATTGAATCGAGCGTCTGCTTGGAGCCAGCGTGCACTCACCGGCCTTACACTCTTGCTCCCCGCTCCTAAGTTCACCACTCCAAGGCTTGTGACCTAACTTCTTTGTAACATCTGACCACATCCATGGCGTGTGATGCTGACTGGCTCTCACCCGCATGTTCTGTGCTCCTAGCGTGAGGTTTCAATAACTTCACATGGACACGGCTGAGCAGTCACAATAAACACACACGGCTGAGATGGCTCATATTAGATTGCTCTCCCACTACCTGATAGTACTCATGTCCATACGCATGTAAATGTGGTCCAAGTGCACAATGAGATGCTGAACAGTCAGCACGCAAACACCCCACTCTAAGCCACCCTCTGGAATAGAGAAAATTCCGACAAATTGAATTCCCACCATGAACTTTCTACGTGGCAGTGCCCTGGTAAGTGGGTCAGCCCGCTACATGTCCATGCCAATCCAAATGATGGAGATGACTTGTCGCCCCGCCAGATCACGCACGAAAGTGATGCTCAACGACAACGTGCTCCATACATGGATGCAACACACTAGAGTTTGGTGTAATTCCAAGAGTACTCTCGTTATCAAAGCATAGAATGGTGTAATGTACACATTGACAGGACTAACACGACAGATGTTGAAGCTACATCACCTGAGTAGTCCTAGTCCCCAGCGCAACATACTCGCCTTCTTATGAGCTACGTGTAATGCAACCTAGTTTTCCAGTATTTCGTGACACAACGCTGCCAACCCAGTAGGAACAAGTAGCCTATAGGACTACGCGCAACAGGGCTCCAGGCCCTATAATTGGCAATGTATCTGTTGACTGCCACCAAAAACTGTCATTGAAAGCAGAGTCCAAAGTACGGCGTGGAAACCACGTACCGCACGACTCACACAGTTGCGTGAAGGGATTTTTCCCGGCGACAATGCGAGAACTGTGCAAGGAGGTTGATAGCGAGGGCGATGTCGGTTGTGTGGTCGTGGCCAAGTACATCATAGAGTCGAAGAGGCACAACAATATGGTCACATCCATCATCTTCAGCACCTGTGGTGAATCACCCACTTTGAGTGCATTATGGCCATATGGTATGATGGGGGTGGAGGCTATGAGAACAGCACCAAGGTGGTCAGAAAATCATGCTCCCTGAACGTGGAAGTAACGTGTTTGATGCAGCAAGAGTGTCCATTACTGGCCATCACACGCGATCTTCATCCCGAGGAAAATAGTTGCAGGACCAAGGTCCTCCATCTTGCGGGCAGTCTGAAGGACTAGCCTATCCTCTTCCTTGGCCTCCATAAAAAAAGACGCGACCAGGAGATTGTCTACATAGACCAGGATGTTGGTGAAGCTCTCAGCCCGTCTGAGAAAGAGGAACGGACCGGCATCACCATTCACCTAGCTGTCAGGTATTAGTGTGCAGGTGATCTCTTGGTTCCAACATCAGGGTGATTGCTTCAGGCCATACAAGGCCTTGTACGGCCTGAAGCAATGGTGGCTGGGCCATGTAGATCTTCTCTTGTATATTGCAATGGAGAAACGTGATGTTTACATCCATCTGGTGCATCTCCCAATAGTGGTGAGCAAAGTTTCCAAATAGGGCGTGAGCGGTGGTCATACGTCCAACAGGTACGAAGGCATCAGTAAAGCTTACACCCTTAACCGGTGAGAACCGCTTGGCCGTCAAAAGGGCCTTGTAGGAATCTAATAGGCCATCAGGCTTCACCTTCTTTTGAAAGATCCACTTGGCCTGTACAGCCTTACGCCTTAGTGGGAGGTCAACAAGCCCATAGGCATTGTGCTCACGAATGACTCTTAGGTCATCCTCACAAGTACCAAGCCACAACTCTACGTCTCCGCGATAGGACCTCCTTCAACATGCCTGGATCAGACACCGTCAAAGGAGACCTTCTTGTGCCAAGACACACATCTCTTTACTCCATCTGACTATGACAAGATCTACTGTGACATTGAAAGCGACCAAGTATTCAGAAGAGTTCAACTCATGGCGGAGAGGGAAGAATAGGTGCACCTCATGGTGGTATGTCTGGAAACTCAGGCCAATGGCCTTTGTACCATGCTCCCCACTCTGTACCAAGTGGGACATCTCAGTGTCAAGCTAGCCGTCTATTGGGCCTTGGAGGCTAGTAGTCTAGGACGACCATGGTGCTTACGTGAATAGCCCGAAGCTGAGGTTCTCACCTCGAGCTACAAAGGAGGTGGCTGGACTGTACCCACAAGGGGTGAGGGCTCGTAGGGAGGGAGAGAGCCTAAGTTAATCATGGACACGTACGCAGTGGAAGCAAGAATAGGACCGGGTGTGTATGGGGAGACCACCACTGGCATGGGATGAGGTATGCCAAAGGGAATTGGTACAGATATGGGAGTAGGTGTGCTTGAGGGGACTAACATAAGTACATGATCAGGTGTACCAGAGGGGACTCACAGAAGCATGGTAGCAGATGAGCTGGAGGGGACCAAATCATGCATTACATCAGGTGTGTCAGTTAAGGCTGACGAGGCTACTGGAACCACATCCAAAATGGTCAGATCATCATGAGATGGGGACCGGGTCACAGGTGATGCGGCCGGAATGGACCCATTTGCAGATTCAAGCTCTCCCATCCACCGGGAAGCCATGCAGGTCGGGACATGGTTGCCAACGAGTTACAGAATGCTGGACATGTCATGGTAGTGAGAGCCTAAGAAAAGAGAACGTCACAAGAATCGACACTCCGGTGGCAACCGAGGTCCCATAACCGCCAGGCTTTTAGCCACGGGGAGATGTCAAAAGAGGCCACGAGGTGAGATCTTGGACTCCTACTAGTCCTTGGTGTACCAGACCTAGGCAAGGGGACCTCAAACTTGAGAAAGACAAGGGTCGGCGCCATGAACAAACCGAAGCTCATATGACGTGACGTGGTTTGGCAGGGAACCATGCATGAGGCGGTTCCAGACCGGTGCCATGTAGGAGAATCCCTCAAAAGTGAAGACCTCTCAGATGGTTTGACACGAACTACACCCCACTGGTCAAGCACGGCGTTCTCCTAGGGCGTAGGAGGAGAGGAGAGCTGATGAAAGACATCGTGCTCTGTGTCAGCAGCTAGAAACCTTCCTAGTACTTTTAAGCTTGAATATCTTAGCATGGAAAGAGAGATGAAAACTAAGAAGCACACTGTAATGAGGTGCCTACACTTTTCTGGTATACTCGGGGCCTCAACCGAGTTTTAAAGGCATCTGGAGCATTTTCCATTTTCTGAATATTGAGGGCGGAAAGTTGTCAAATGGTTTGGCTCGGCCCCAGCGGCTTGCAACAGCACGGAGGAGGAGGAGGAGGAGGAGGAGGAGCGAGTGAACAAGTAAGCGAGCCTCGACGCAAGGGTCACGCCAGTACTAAGGTGCTATTTCACGTGCAACATACATACAACATTCCGTACACATCATGGAAGAGTAGCTTCGTCCTCTCGGTGAGCAGCATATTGCATACGCAACCCGCCAAGGGGTTGTCTTGGAGGCAGACTCTCGACAACGCATGTGGTTAACCGCAAAAACACTTCCAGTGGCAGCAACTGCACGACGGCCGTAGCACGACTGGTGGCGTACGCAACAGGGCGACTGCACCCACAGCTGGGATGCATCAAGTTAACGCGGCGGCTCGCCGAGAGACATGACGGACCGTCGATCTAGATGATCAACGGCCTGGCACTTCTTGCACTAGGTACTAGGTGCAAGTAGGGCTCATAGTCTAGGTGCAAGCAGGGCACCGAGTAATGGTGCAAGCAGCTTATCACAGCAAGCTAGGAAAGCAGTAGGCTGAGGTTAGGGCTAGCCAGCCATACAGTATAAACATCATGTACTCAGCTCGTTGTAGATAACCTGTCATTTCTTATTGTTTCCAGTTCTGGCTTCAAGACTATCTCCAAGTCTATCTTTCACCTGTGACTGCTCTCCACACACAAACACCTCATCTTCAAAATGCACACACACTCACATCTGGTATCGGAGCCAGAGCCACGCATTGGGCGGAATCGCTGCCGGAGCTCTACAATCTTCAAGGAACCCAAGGCACAATGTATGCTAAACAACGTCTAGGCTGATCGGGAGGGAGATTGGTGGACCAGACTTCGAAGCCAAAGCACGCGCCACCCTCTATGATTTTTTTTTTGGTATTTCCTGAGCATCCACACAGTCTACCGTACATGCATGGAAGGTGATGGGTGAGTCCCACGTACTTTGAAGACGTCAGATTTTCATCCCGGACTGCCGAATCGCTACCGGTTTTTTTTTTGTTTGCTGCCGTAATGTTGCTTTTTTTTTTTGAGGAGCTGGAACGGCCAAAGAAGTGAATATGCTCTTTCATTATTTTTTATAGAATGCTTATGGCCGGTATGCTTTTACCTCGCATATATGTATTGCGGAAATATCCTTAAATATTTATTTCATTCTACCCCGGNTCCCGGACTGCCGAATCGCTACCGGTTTTTTTTTTGTTTGCTGCCGTAATGTTGCTTTTTTTTTTTGAGGAGCTGGAACGGCCAAAGAAGTGAATATGCTCTTTCATTATTTTTTATAGAATGCTTATGGCCGGTATGCTTTTACCTCGCATATATGTATTGCGGAAATATCCTTAAATATTTATTTCATTCTACCCCGGAACAAGCAATTCACCAAAATTTTATTGTGTCATTAATCCAATTGTTTGCTTGGGTAGTGTTATCATATTTAAGTTAAAAAATATATCCTTTAAAAATTGTAAGAGTTAGGCTAATAACATTTACAACATTATCCTATTTCGCCCATATTCTCTTGATAATATCCAATCTCCTTTGCAAATGTTGCTGATTCAGTCAGTTATCGCTGTATTTGGATACATGGGAACGCCTGCTATGCCAATTCTAGAGAAAAAATACTTCTTTTGTTCACCAAGAGCCATGGAGCAGGCCCTGTAGAAGATTGTAGAGCGGTTGGGAGTCCTCAAGCTGGAGAATGAGCTGCTCAATCGGCAGATAGCTGACCAAGGGGACGTGACTGACGCTCGACAGGTCCGGACGGCACAATCAAGGAGTCCGTCAAGACAAAAGCCAAAGGCTCCGGAACCGTTCAGCCCCTCACTCACGGGTGCTACTGAGCTAACCACCTCTGGCAAAGAAGCCACAAAACAAAAAAAATCTCACAAAGGTTTTTACACCTTCTCCCTTTGTTGACATGTGTCAGGCATGCATTTCACCTTCAAGAGTCCTAACGCCTTAGCATTACATCTCAAGAAGAGCTCAAGTCATCAATGCGCAAGAGAGAATCAAGTAAGGGCTGAATGATCAGCATGAAAGACATGTCATTTTATAGCTGTCTGTCCAGTCCTAGAACTCAAAAGCAAATTCTTGGAATAATGGCTTGACCAAGCCACATCACCAATAGACTTGCGCTGTTGGCTTGACACATCAACATCCTAGTGTCAAGGTGACGAACCATGTAGCTTCTAAAAAGCTACAAACCCCTTTTCTTCAAAGTTTCCATAAAAAACAAGATGTACATGGGGCCACGATGAAACTCATGAAATCTCACTTGGCCAAATCAACAAAATGGCCAAGTTAACCACTCACCAACATGGTGTAATCATAGGTCATGTCTCATATGAAACAGAGCATAGTTAAGTCATACCACAACGGATCCTGGGTTCATACCTCCATAAGGGGCAGAGCACTCCTGATCCATCCTACAACACTGAACAAGGGGTAAAAAAACCTTCCACACAGACCTTGTTATTCAACATGAACAACTGCTTTGAGGCTCTCGATCATCCTCCACAGGACGATGATGTGCATGTTTCATTCACGATGACACTGCTACACGGAGCAACATTGAAGTGGTGGAAGCAGCTGAATGTGCTCACAACTTGAGGTGGAGGTGGGAACAAAGCTGTACAACATGCCGCGTTGTGGCAGCTAGGCATGGGACAGGCTGAAGCACCCGTGCCGACGACATGGGAGCAGTCTGAGCAAGAAATCAGAGATCGGTTTGATCTTGTAAATGCTTTCATGGTCGCACACAACAAGCTGAAGCAGCTAAAACAGATTGGATCAGTCCAGGAGTACACACATTGTTTCTTGGCGATGTGCTTGGAGATTGATGACATGAGCGATCCGGAGATGGCAGACAAGTACCATGACGACTTGAAGGTAGAGATTCAGCACAAACTGGCCCTAAGTAGAATCACAGCAGAGCCAAAGCTGATCGTGTTGACACGCTACGCTACCATCAAGGGGGTTTCCACGAGAAGAAGGAGAATTTCTAGTGTCGAGCACAGTGCCAAGAAGCTGACCCTATGGAGATTGACGCAATACAAGGAGGCCATCAGTAGAGCAAGCCGTGTGGTGGGAACTGTTGGATCTGCAAAAGGCATGGGCACCACAAGAGGGACTACAAGAAGAATCATTAGTGAAACGACAACCAATAGTGAGTGGTGGGTGGCCAACTGCTGAAAAGCTCCATTCGCATCAGCAAACACCAGCCCTAAAAGTCCTTCAACAACTTGGGAGCTCTCACGTGTATTGCTGTGGAACAATGGGAGTGGGAGCGTTCTGGAAATCCTCCTGAAATCCAAAATCTCATTAGCTCGTTTTGCACATGGCTAAGGGCACCAGACTCACCGGTAGATTAAAGCATTGCTGGATTGCCGCGCATCGCACTTGTTCGTCATTGACGGGCTCGTAGAAAGGCTGAATCTTGCACGACTATCTAGGATGCCAACTAAGGCCAAGTTGATGCAAGGGGAACTGGAATGCGGGTTGCCTCTGAAACCTTTGAGGATCCGTCTGAGCAAGCTATCATGCGACGTGAAATTTTGTACGTGTCCCATGGATGCCTAGGATGCCATTTTGGCGGCTTCACCCAAGGAATCCTGTTGTACATTGGGTGCGCAACCAGGTGGAAGTGAAGAAATATGGAGAGAAGATTGTTTCACTGTTGTGGGCTGAGGAAAAGGACGCCAAGGCATGCAAGGTTTTGTACTTGAGTTATGTGTAGCTAAAGCGCTATCAACAGAAGGAGGACCAAGCGTACCTTGTGTGGGCGTGGCAGAGGGAAGGAGGTGAAGAGGTGGAACTGTTGGTAGCAGAGGTAAAGCAATAAGAAGGAGAGTAGCAGAAAGCACCAACCTCCGAGCTGTCGAAAAGCATTAAGGGAGTGTTGGACACCTACGGTGACATGTTTCTTGCTGAGCTACCAAAGGGTTTGCCACCAAAGCGAGACTTTGACCATTAGATTGAGCTCTTTCCGGGAACAACTCCAACAGTGTGTGCTGCGTATTGCATGAGAGACAATGAGCTCGGTGAGTTGAAGAAGCATTTGGGGGAGCTAACAGAGCAGGGGTTCATCAGGTCGTTATTGTCGCTGTATGCTCCACTGATCCTCTTTGTGAAGAAAAAGACATTGAAGCTGCGGATGTGAGTGGACTATCACGTACTGAACAATGTAATGATCAAGAACTGATATGTGCTGACGAAGGTCAAGCAGCTGTCTGACCAGATGAGGAGAGCGTAGTACTCTAGCAAGATTAACTTGCACTCGGGATACCATCACATCCGGATTGCACATCAAGATGTGGAGGAGACTGCGTTCCAAACGCAATACGGCCATTTTGAGTATCTCGTGATGCCATTTGGATTCACAAATGCTCTAGTAATGTTTATGAAACTCATGAATAGGATCTTCCACCCTCACTTGGACCAAATTGTGGTGGTGTTCCTTGATAACATTCTCATCTACTCCCAAACTCTGGAAAAGCATCACTATCTTTCGTAGGTGTTGGGCATTCTTTGGGAGAGAGAAGTTGTTGGCAAATCTCTCCAAGTACGAGCTCGAGAAAAAGGGAGGTGGAGTTCCTTGGACATGTTATGAGTGGTAAAAATCATTACGTACATCCTCAAAAGGTGGAATCAGTGAAGCAATAGCCAATACCATAGTGCGTTTGTGACATCCAAGTTTTGCTGGGGTCTGTCAACCATTATTGGAAGTTCATCCGGGGGTATGTGAAGAGAAGGGTGTGTAACTGACCCAGTTGCTGAGGAAGGATCACCATTGGGGATGGAGCGAGAAGGAGCACATGAGCTTTGAGGAGCTCAAGTCCGCAATGTGTGACGCTCCGGTCCTGGTGCATCCGGATTCATCCAAGGAGTACGTCATGGCAAAGGATGCAAACGAATTTGCCATTGGGGTGGTGCTGATGTGGGATCATGGAAAGGGGCCGCGTACGCATCTCGCATGCTGCGAGTTGCGGAGATGAACTACACATTCCATGAGAAGGAGAAGCTAGCTCTTATCCATGCATTCAAGCACTGGAGGTGCTACTTTGAGTCATGGTGTTGGGTGGCGTTCACGGATCATTGTGCTTTGAATTTTCTGTAGACGCAGCTAAACCTTAGTCACCGGAAGACTCGCTTGATGGAGCCTTTTGAAGGACATTTTGACTACGAGATCCAATACAAGCATAGAGAGATGAATCCTAGCCTTTTTTTAGGAGAGCATAAATGTGCCTTAGTCCCATCTGTATGCTGATTAGATCTCCAAGAATGTATAGCCTGCTCAAGCACAATTATGACGTGGACGGAGAATTCACAAGGAGTGCGTTGAAAAACATCATGTGGAATGGAGTGTATTGGTGAAGAGGGCAAGAGCAAATAATTTTCATGCCAGAATATGCACACTTGAAGCAATTGTTACTGGAGAAGATGCATGATACCCACTACTTGGAACACTTTAGCTTCGACGAGACGCTCAAAGCCTTGGCACTTCAATACTGGTGGTCACCAATGGCGACTGGCTGCAAGAGGTTCGTGAGCAGTTGTGATGTGTGCCAAGGTATCAAGGTGAGGAGGACCAAGCCAGCGGGAGAGCTGCAATTATTTCCTATACCACAACAGCCATGGACTGACATCTCACTTGACTTCATCGACGGGTTGCCTATGACACAATGGGACAATAACATAGTGTTGATGATGGTGGAACGGCTCTCCAAGATGGCTCATTTCATTACATGTCTTGAGAGCATCACAAATGCTGGGACATCTCAATTCCTCCTCATTCATGTTATCAAGCTGCTTGGAGTGCCGCAGCTGGTGGTCTCAGATCATGACTACAATGCACTTCGTGTTGAAAACTTTCCCCTCTGCATGCCCAAGTGGGGCTCCGGGGGCCGCCGATGAGCCGCCAAAAAGAGGAAACTCCGCTCCGGCGGATCTCGCGACTCGAGGATTGCTCGGATCCTATAATGGATGATTGTCCCTTAAAGTTGACGAGTTGTTGAATGTGACAAGTGTCGAGGGAGATATATGGCCTTCCAAATTTGGGGTGTGCGGAGCGGCTTCGAGCCGGTTGCGACTCAAAATCCGGTAGATAATCGACCGGACCGAGTAATAAAAGTACCATCTGGAGATTTTGCTCCGGAAGGTCTGCCAAGGCGTCCGGGGGATGATCCACCGGATCCTGTACCACAGTTTGTTACTCAGAGACAGCCAAAATCCTGGCTCGGTGTCCAAAACTCAGTAGTACGTTTTGTTACTCGGGGACTTGGTCAAAATTCTGACTGTAGGTCCACGGACAGGTTTCAAACCTCGTCACACCCCATCACCAAACTCGACCCAAAAGTGGGGGAGGTGCGTGCAATAGGATCTGTGCCTTGGAAAAGGTGCTTTGCACGTGAAGGAAGGCGCCACGACGTGTGGCGGCGTCAGGCTTCTGTGGTGGGCGAGACCTGCACATCGGCAAACGTAACGTGGGTTACGCTTGGCCGAATTGCGCGCGGTTTGGTGCATTGGAAAGCTCATGACTAGCCCTATAATTTTTTTTATCATTTCCATGCTAAAAAAAACTAATGCAAAATTGTGTCATTCCCTTCGCAAAAGTGAATGTGTCTAAATTCCTACTCACATAGCGTGAGGCAACCAGAAAGCTCACGCTCAGTCTCAGATTATCCAAAAACAGAAGACGTGAACCACTAGAGACGATCAGACAAACATTGTTACTGCATCTCGCGGATTCCTCCTAACACTTTGCAATTCTGGAGAGATCTTATGGGGAAGCTGAACACGCGGGTGTAGCTGACCAGAGCATAACACCCATAGACCAATGGGAAGATGGAGCACACAAGCAGACATGGGAGCAATTGTTGTGGAGCATGGTCCCAGTAGATGGAGAGGGTTGGGAGGAGAAACTCAGAGTGGCAGATTTTGCCTACAACTCAGCGGTGTTTGCATCAACAGGGAAGTCACCGTTTGAGGTGATTCATGGCCACCAGCCACTAAGCCCAGCTGTCCTTACGAAAACAACATCTCTTCTGGTTGTGTATCAGATTGTTGATGGATTTGCCACCACATGGGATGTGATGCGGCAGTTGCTGTTGAAGTCACAGAAGTAGCAAAACCAGCAAGGAGATAAGCATTGATTTGTGGAGGAGTTCCAAGTGGGTGATCAGGTGATGGTGAACTCTGCAAATCTGCAACCGATAGGAGTTGGGATTCCCAAGCAAAAGCCGCAATGGGTGGGTGCGTTCCGCATTCTGGAGAAGCCATCAGCTGTGTCTTACAAGCTGCAGCTTTGGGCTCATTATGCCTTCCATCCGGTGTTTTAAATCTCCCTAATTTGTGCCTATCGCGACCCCAACACCTTCTTCCAGGGTCATGGGACAGCTCCACCTCCTATAGTCCAGGCTGAAGACAATGAGGAGTTTGAGGTGGGTAAGATTCTGGAGGACTGCCGGAGGGGACGTCAATATGAGTTTCTGGTGCAGTGGTTGGGATACCCGGCTGAGCACAACTTCTTGGAGCCAGATGCCAACTTCAATGTCGGGGGTACCAACACTCTTCTCCGAGAGTATCTCAGGCGCACCGGGACGTCGTGCCTCCGATAGGAGAGCGGACGGTTGAATGTAATGAGGTGTCTACCCTTTTTCTGGCATACTCAAAACCTCAACCGAGTTTCAGGGGCATCTGGAGCATTTTCCGTTTTCCGGTTATTCTGGCCGGAAACTTCTTGGGAGGTCTTGTTCGACCCCGTCGGCTCGTGGCAGCAAGGAGGAGGATTAGGAGCGAGCGAGCGAGCAAGCGAGCACCGACGTGAGGGTCCTCCCGATGCAAAGGGACTGTTTCATGTGCAACCCCCATGCGACGTTCCAAACATGCCATGTGAGGATGGCTTTTTCCTCTCGGCAAGTAGCGTATAGCATACGCTGCCCACCAAGGGGTTGTCTTGGAGGCGGGCTCTTGACAACGAGAGCGGTCAGCCACAACAGTGTTGGAATAGTGCCCCTTGCCATGGCAACAATGGTAATGAGTGGACCTCCAAAAGTCATATGAGAGTGGTTCAGTGGTTTAACGAATCCACCATGGTAGCCAAGGGACAGGGTTCAGGTCCAGCATCTCCAAACATTGAGGCTGCTTAGGCGGAAGCAATTACATGGTCCAGGAGGTTCATTGGAGGATTGAAAGCTTCTAGATGAAGTGTTCTTGATTCTAGAAGCCGAAGGAAGATTCCAGGATGGAGAGGTTCCTTCCTGATGGGATCAGTGTCCCCACAAGTAACGTCAAGGTTCCCTGAAGGGAAGATGCCTTCTAAATGATGTTTGCTTCATCTAGAAGAAAGCTGTAGGTCCAGGAAAGCGGGCTCATGCCCCATATCAGGATCCTTGAGCTAGAAGCAACCACCAATAGAGAGGCACTAGGATCCAAGTGTGGAACCTTCCACATAGCATGCCTCTCTAGAAGGCATGGAAGTTGCTAGGACGTTTAGCCTTGTGCGGTTGCTTGTATGCATGGTATAGGCTACACCTGTGGCTGTAAAGGCCACAAGTTCCTGGCAATGCAATGAAAACAACAATCATCATCAGTGTAGACATCAATTCGATCGAGTAACAGTTTGATGTCAAGATGTGACTCTCATAGCCAATGTCCTTTGCCATCCTTGGAGCAGCCAGCCTCTCTCATCCCAGTCCCATTAAAACTGTTGGAAGCATGAACCAGGTCAGCTTGGTTTCCTCAAGGGTGTACACACACCCTCAGGCCGACAAAGGGTTATGGGCCTATACCTACATCCATGCGTCTAACATCGCGTAATGGCAACGGTCAGGCAGGAGAGGAGCTATGCCATCCTACATGATGATGGGATGGGCTTCCTTCCTTTGAGGTGACAGGCCAATGTTCACCTCTACAAGAAGGATATGCTCAAGCTGGTTGAATGGGAGGAGAGATTTCCTCCATGGATGGCCATGAATAAGAAGAGAGAGGTCTTGAAGGACCAAAAGTATAAGATGGTGGTTTTTCTTCAATTGGCATGGCAAGGATGTGATGCACCTTCAAGGATGCACTCAAGTATTTGAGGCTTGGGAGAGGGTCTGCATTGTACACAACCCATCATCTATTCTACAGTGTCTCCTCCTTGTCAAACATCCTTTCACCCTCCATGCCAACAAGGAATTCAGCCCGTTGGAGCTCGAGCAAGAGGTTGAGACAGTGGTGTCTTGCTATCATCAGGCGGTATGGGCCATCGACTCCCACTTGCAAGCAGCGGTGCTCGTTGTGGCCATTCCTAATAGTCGGGCCTCTACGATCACATCGATGGTGATCTATGGGGAAAAATGCTGACGTTCGAAGAGGCGGCATAAGTGGTGTGCGACCGGTGGACCAAAACCATCGTGGTGGAGCAAGGGATGATGTCCAAAGCATCAGCCCTCATCATCTGCTCTCAAGGAGGAGAGGGAGATCAAGGGAAGGAAGGGCCGCGTCCATGCCGTACCAAGATGGAGGATTGTTATTGGTGTGGCCAGGAGGGCCACTGGAGAAGGGACTACACAAGGGGAGCCGCGGATCTGGCCATGGAGGTGGCAGAAGGGCAGCATACCAACGTGGCGTTAGCCAACTTCGTACGCTTTATAAGTGGAGCTGAGATGGCAGAACCCAAGGCGGGCGAGCAGTATGCGTGCTTGAAGCAAGGACGCTCCAACAAGCCCCAAAAGGGAGCCTGCTACAAGTGTGGCCAGTGGGGCCACTGGAAGGCGACGTACACAGCAGAAGCCGTGGACTCCAACATGCGTGTCGGGAGGGGACGTTAGGCCGAAGCAGTCGTCGATAAGCCATGTAGCAGTGATCAGCTCCATGCTATGGGAGCTGATGTGGTCAGGGACAACAAGGCATGCCGTGGGCATGCGACCTCCACAACCTCCAAGAGGGAGCAGAAGGCAAAGCAACAAATGGGGATTGTCGCCATACATCACAATGGAGGTGATGTGCTATGAGGATGTAAAAATCGGGTGGAGGAGTCGGTCGGGAAGAAGGGCGCTACGGCGAGAACGCTCAAAGTGCCTGACTTGGCAACGGAGGTGCTGTCCGTGAGTTGCCTCGTTGAGGAGGGACTTGAAGTGACCTTCATGAGGAATGGATGCCTCCTAAAAGAGGAGGGTAGTGGGCATGTCGTGGCATGTAGTGCACACAAAAGAGGTGTGTACCAGATACGTGGTGACGTCCTCAGGAGGAGCAGCCGTGACTCTGACGTGGACTGCCGTCGGAGCAAGGAAGTTGTTGCAGCTGCGCCTAAGAGGGGGCGACCTGAGGACGCAATGGGCGGTATGGAGGGTCCCGTCTGGGCTTGGTCGGCAGATCAGGGCTACAAGGCATGCTATGCAATGGTGAACTGGGTGATGAGTGCAAGGCTTCAAAGCAAGGCAAGAGAAGTGGTCCAGGTGGCAGACCAGCCAGGGGAGAGCATCAACGGCAGGCGGCACGGCTCTCATAACGGGCAGAAGGGGCCCAATGCTGCAAGAATGGTGAACTGAGGCCACAAGGAAGGCACAAAAGGTGCCGCCGAGTCTCAAGAGGAGGGGTCGGTGGCGACTCGGAGGACCATGCAGCAGATTGTAGATGTCCTGAGGGCAGGTCCTCAAAGTGAGCCAAGGCGGCTCTGTGCAGCAACGGACCGGGACTAAGAACACCGCACGGAAAAAAAGCCAGGCAGTGGGTGTACAACATCAAAAGTGGACGGAGGTGGTCCGGAGGGCTCTGTAACAGGGGGAGAACAGCAGCAAGTGTCTGAGATCTCTATCGGAGCAAAATGCGCTCCGAGCGGAATCGACAGTGACTGCGGCTACAAGGCAGGCCAAAAGGGTGCTGCCAAGTCCTATGAGAGGGCGGTGGTAGCTAAGCGGAAGACCAGACTGCAGAGTGTGGGCAAGGCGTTGGGTCCAAGTCCTCAAGGAGGAGGAAAAGCACTCATGGGGCATGCAACAAAGGATGCGGCAAGCAGGCCGGCATCTTTGGCATCTGGAAATGATGTAGATGAAGAATGCAACATGCACAGGTTGGGAGAACGGAGTGGTATCTCCGGTCCTCCAACATCTCCCAAAGAGGGGGAGGTTGTGCATAAGGAGTATGGTGAGAAACCTGCGACCAAGGGACCAGCACCAGAAGTCCTCTCCAAAGGGGATAGGCATGCTCGTCTTGGACATGCAGCACGGTGACGGCAAGAGCAAAGGCGGAGGCTCGTGGTGGTTTGCAGCTACACCACCATGGATCCCGCAATACTGGTTGCAATAAGGAGCACACCACATTTGGCAGAGCAAGCGACAGCATGGAAAACACGAGATGCGCAGTGGCAACGTGGGCAAGGGCCAAGCACTGCAGCAAGGCGGGGGAGGTGTGCAGCATGGTGGGCCAAGCTTGCAAGGTACTGTGGGAGCTGAGAACAAGCAATTGGCACCATAATTCATCTCCACAGTGTAGATGACATGATGCATTGTGCTCCCTGGATGAGTTACAAAGGGGATAATGTTGGAATAGTGTCCCTTGCCATGGAAACAATGGCCCATGAGTGGACCTCCAAAAGTCAGAGGAGAGTAGCTCATTGGTTTAAGGAATACACCATGCCACACGTTCCTGGCAGTGCAACAAAAACAACAATCATCATCAGTGTTGACATCAATTCGATCGAGTAACAGTTTGATGTCAAGATGTGACTCCCATAGCCAATGTCCTTTTCCATCCATGGAGCAGCCAGCCTCTCTCATCCCAGTCCCACTAAAACTGTTGGAAGCATGAACCAGGACAACTTGGTTTCCTCAAGGGTGCACACACACCCTCACGCCAGCAACCAGTAGTTCCGGTGGCAGCGAATGTGCGACGGCCGCAGCACCAACGGTTGCATATGCAACAGGGCAACCACACCCACCATGGAGAGGCATCAAATCAATGCGACTGCTCGCCAAGAGACAAGAAAGACCGACGATCTGGATGGTCGACAGCCGGGCACTTCTTGCACTAGGCACAAGGTACAAGTAGGGCACAGTGTCTAGGTACAAGTAGGGCACCGAGTAAGTAGCTTTTTGTAGCAAGCTACTAGGACGGTAGTAGGCTGAGGCCAGGGCTAGCAGGCCGGATAGTATAAATACCAAGTACCTTATTCATTGTAATTAACCTGTCATTTCTCATGATTTCCAATTTTGGCTTCTTGACTATCTCTCAGTCTATCTTTCCGTTGTAACTGTGCTCTCCACACACAACGGCATGTTTTGCAGAGAGCACACACTCTCACACACACACACACACACACACACACACACACAACATAAGCACCTGCCATGTCGCTCGACAGGTCATGCACGCGGCAACGTCAGGTTGTCTCAAAACTGGCCCAAAACTAATGTTTTTGCTGCAAGTCTGTGCAAAGTCATTCAAATGCTCAATTGTCCAAACCCAGGGATGCAGAGTTCTGAGCAAGACATAAGGACTGCACGCATGCATTTCAGAAACTGGGGTGCAGTTCCAACGTGTCCTGAAGGGTCTTCTGTGCTCACAGCTTGTTTTTGTGCGGGTGGTTCTGAGCCTAAGCATGATTTTTCTGGTCGCCTCACGCTATGCTTTCTTAGAGTTGAAGACAAATGTGAGACAGTCACTTTTGCGAAGGGAAGAACGCGATTTTGCATTAGTTATTAACATAGAAATGTTCTGAACATTTGTAGGGCTAGTCATGAGCTTTCTAACACACAAAATCATGTGCGATTCGGATCACCGTAGCTCCCCCAACGTCAGCCAAAGCGCAGCACCCCAAACCAGCCGCTCAGTCCGCGACGTGCACCACATCGTTTGCCGAGGCGCCCTCACACATCAAGGACCAATCAAAATGCCATTCCGGAGGCGCAGATGTCCCTACGTGTAGCAGCGGTGCCCCTCGCGCCTTTGGGGTCTGTTTTGATGAGTTAATAATTGTGTTTGGTGATGGGGATTGATGTGGTTCGAAACCTGTTCGCGGACCTGCAGTTAGAATTTTGACCTTGTCCCCAAGTAACAAACTCTACTACTGAGTTTCGGACTCCGAGCCAGGATTTTGGCCCTCAGTAGCAAAACTGCACTACTGGAATCTGGCAGATCATCCGCCGGACGCCTCGGCAGTCCTTCCGGAGCAAAATCCCCAGATAGAGTTTTGTTACTCGTTCCGGTCAGTTATCCACCGGCAATCGAACCGCGGCCAGCTCCCAGAGCCGTCGCGCACACCCCAACTTTGGAAGCCCATATCTCCCTTGTTACTAGTCTGATTCCAGTGAAACAACTTCCAATGGACTCAGCGACTTGTTAAATTTAAGGGGAAATCCTCCATTTTATGATCCGAGCAATTCTCAAGCCGCCAGATCCATCGAAGAAGAATTTTCTCTCTCTGGCGGCTCGTCGGCGCCTCCCGGCCCCGTACTTGGGCATGCAGAGGGGAAAATCTTCAACAATGCATGGGTCCAATGAGGGCTGGTGGTGCTGCCTTTCAATATCTCTCCTCTTGCACATAGCCGGATCAAACAAAGCTGCCTATTTTTGTCTCTGTCGCATTGCCCAACATCCACAACTATATTTTGTCATATTTTTCACCTTTCGGACCAAATTCTCATGTACTAGTATGGTATATGTTTCCATTGGACCAGATATCCATAATGATTATCATGAATTGCAGCTGTGAGTGTCTTGTCATGGCTAGAGTCAGGACCAAGGCACCTGCAATAGATTTTTCAAGATTTGTGAATCTAGTACGATCTGTAAATCTAGGATTCGGTTCTGCAAATCCAGATCCAGTGGTGGATTTAAATTCTTGAATTTGAATCCAAACTCAGATTCATAAACCAGATTCAGGGTGCAGTCTTGCCAATAGGAGCAAAGGTGGCATTGAATCTCACAGAAACAACATTGGGAAATCCCTTGGCCATAAGATGAGTCTTGTACCACTCCAATGAGCCATGAGGCCTCTCTTTCCTTTGAAACACTCACTGAGTGGCTATGCACATACATCAAGGTGGGAGCTTCACCTTCTCATAAACCCCATCCTCCTCAATTGCAGCCAATTCCTCTTGGATAGCCTGCTCCCAAACCAATGCATCCACAGCAGAGCAGACTTGCTGCATAGCGCTTGGCTTGGGCGCACATGCCGTGGTGGCACTCGCAAAGAGGGTGGTGGCGACTGAGCTGCCTCATACAGCGTGACTAGGCTCAATTGCCAAAACAGCATGGTGGAACTCATGAGTTATGAGGGAGTCCTCTGGAATGGTTGTAGGATATACCACAGACACCTCTAGACCAAGCACGTTAAGGCAAGAGGCAGGAGCCGGTTGTGCAGAGCCAATAACATCACTGCAAACAGGACGGGCAGATCGCATGGGCCTAGAAGGGCTAGTAGGAGCACTCCGACTAGCAGGCGGGCATAGTAGGGCGCATGTTGCAAGGGCCTAAGGCAACCGCTAGGTGCATGAATGAACGACTAGGAGGCAGGCTATTATAAGGGCATGATTGGGTCGGTTTCTAAAGGGACCATGAAAGGAAGCACATGAATTGACCTTGGTAGTGGTTTCAATATGACAGAAAATGAAGCTCCATCAACAGGGGTGTACGAAGGAAAAGGCACATATGCGTCAGGATATGATGCATGCAATGATGTTGATGCAACGAGAGATGAAGCGGTTGCCAACACAGATGCAGTGGGAGACACTGTGGGAAACGATACGAACGTGACAAGAGGCATAGTAGGTGATGACTCAGAAGCTGCTAAAGATGATGTAAGCTTGTGAGCGAGGGGAAATGGAGTACAGCCACTACCAAGGGGAATGCCATGGATACAATCTCTCCCGGGAAAAAAGAAGTGGATAAGCGATAGAAAAAAGTAAGCAACATTATAAGAGAAGGTACTAGGAAGCAGATAGGATCACGAGACTTGTTAGCCCAACTACATTGAGGGTCCCAAACCTCCAGGCCTTGGAATAAAAGGAGACGTCCATTAAGTGACACATACAACCACGAGAAGAGAACTTGCTAGTGCATTGGCCCTCATAGAGCCCAGTGTAGGCAATGTTATCCCACACACAAGCAAGGCAGAGGTCATAAGGACAACCATACCACAGCTTAAACAGCATGACATGACAGGGTAGCAGACCATGTAGCAAATTCCCATACCACTGCTCAAACAGTGTGACATGACTAGATCGAAAACCCTTTCCCAGTTGTGGTTTCACGAGAGTAGAGGCATTGCTCACAATTAGAGGCAGGAAATTTTGTTATGTCTCATCGCCATCCTCAAAGTGCAAACAGCAAGAGGGCCACACGTCGTCAGCCATGATAAGGCCATGTGGCTCATTGTTATGCTATATCAACACAGTTGTAGTTTTTTTTCCCTCCCTCACACGGACTCATTCACCAAAAGAAATATACCAAAGTGTCAATAAGAGTGTAGAATTTAAAGTCACAAGTCCCGTTGTTGGTGCATTTTCACTAAGAATACAGGAACGGTAGTGTTCATGTACGTGGAGAACACAATGCTAGACCCATGTCATGGAAGACATGGCCTCAAATGCAAAGACTAGAGGGAGGTCAGACTCAGAAAGAAGGGTGTGAAATCCGTCCGCTGGAGTGCTGTTCTAACACTTTTACACTCTATTGTGTTGTGGTGTATACAAACAAGATAACTCTGGGTGCACCCCTTAGGATTGAAGAAAATGGGAAGTTAAGCCCATGAATTCTCCACCACAATTGGACCAAAATGCCAACAGTTCACGTTGGCAAGCACGCTCAGCTTGGACAATCCAGGTTGCAATCGTGGACCAAAAACATTCTTTCTGGAGGCATTTATGCCCAATCACCCCAAATCCATACACTTGCTAATCTGTGTACAAGAAAGAAACATCTGGTGAGTATCCTTCCGAAAAAACAACATGGGAATTTGACATTATTTCTTGGACTTTACTTTTTGCATTCACGTACGTGTAAAATCATGTGTACATGACCACTGAAATCTCCGTGAACGTTCTCGGCAACTAGAGTCACCGAAAAGCATTTTTGATAATCGGAATGGTATAAACTAATTCCAAAAAATTTCTTAAGAACTTGAGTGTGTAACATGGTACATATCTTGTGGTTTTATGTAGATTCTGTTTTACGGTTGTAACAATGGAAAGTGTGCTGTAAAGTCCGCAGTTCTAATAGGCATAGAGCGGTATTCAGAAACGGAACCTGTGCCACACCCCGTCGATCAAGCTGCAGGCCAAACATTGTTACAAGGCACCTTGGCTGTCGCACGCATCAAGAGTATGGAACCGTTCGAGTCAAAGTCAAATAGTATCCTTCTGCTTCCGTCTACTTGGGTCCCGTCAAGTTCGATTGCCCATGTGCTAGCTTATTGTATTTATTTTTTCATTTACACCGAGGTAACAGTTGCTTCATTTTCTCCGATGCAAATACACCATGTATACGCTCTCTGCAGGCTGTCAATGCATGGATCACGGGTGCTAGCATTTAGAAATGCCTTCAAAACATTGGCACCTGTGTTTTTACACTAAACACCTATTGGCCAGAAACTGCGCAGATGAAAACAGAAGTATTCTTCTGCTTGTGAGACCGTCGCTCTTTCTTGATGGACGTCCTGGATTGACAGTCAATACATTTGGATAGAGATAAACAACTGCACTTGTTTGCTGTTTCCGAAAGCCACCGGTTAACGAAGATGGATGGCCTTGATTATCTGATAGTCCGCTCAGAGAATACACTCGTGTTATTCTAGTGTTATCTGCACACAACACTTACCGATACACTCACCAGATCATGCCATAACGTTTGGGTTAGCTTGGGGGGGGGAGGGGGAGGAGGGGGTCGATGTCGAATGTAGATTGCGAAAGTGTATCAGGAAATGTACCTGTAGGAAGACCGCCGTAAAACACAAGTGCATGATTACACTTATGTATCATTTTGTACATATCTCCGATACATCACCCAATATACACCCCCAATACACTAGTGATACTTTGGGGGGGGTGAGTGGTCGATGGACATGAAATTGCTAGCAGTGTAGCACATGAGCACCAAATGTGCAAGTCCGTCAAAAACAGTTTCCTCTGCCAAGCCATCAGTTTGCTTCAATCGACGTCCTTAGTCTGTTTCTGCTTTCTTTACAAAGTGTACACAAATGTGTTTGAAGTACTGTCTACCAGCTTAACCTACCAATACAACTCCCCGATACACTTTTCACTTTGTGGAGGGGACCCCCTCCTCCCTACCTAATGCAGAAAGTGTATCACGGGAGTGTGTCGGGAAGTGTATCTCGAGGATGATCAAATAAATACACAATTGTACAAATACACTTGTGTATCGTTTGGTTCCTATCCACGATACACTACCCGATACACCTCCTCAATATGCTCACGATGTTGGGGAGGGGG